>SNQJ01S0049918.1:25387-68562 GCA_010110895.2 Picea sitchensis | reverse complement strand
GGAATAGTGTGGCGTGTGAAATGGGGCCCCCTCCTGTCTTGATTGACTACTGTGTCCCATTCTCCCGCTGCCACCTGTACTCCACTTATCCATGCGATGGGGCCTGTTCTCATTGGCTGTTCTCCAGCCTTTTTGGGACTCGTTCCTATTGGCCATTTTCTATTCCTGTAGGGATTCATCCCTATTGACCGGTCGCTAGCCCTATCGGGGTTCGGCGGTTGCAGAGTCGAACGATTCGGTACCACTGTAGCACTGAGGCACGGAATACAAAGAGGCACCACGATTATTTGAACTATGACCGTGACCCGCAACCACATGGGAACAAAGAGAGAAGAAGAGCTAGCTTGCGCTAGGCCTCCGTAGGTAATTCGGGGGCTCTGATTTAGCAGAAGACCAGAAAAATTCGATTGAGGTAGTGGGTATGTGACATTCTACCTCGTCTTATGTTCTTATGTGCACTGATGATTCTAAAAAGAATGAATTTGTAGTCGCAAATCAAGCCAAAGATTAATCTCTGTCAAAATAGAAAGTTAATGATATACCACCTTTGTTGGTTCAACCTTCTCCCCCAACTTCACCTCCCAACGCTCCTCTTCATATTGAAATACCGGGCATTGGTACATTTCTTCACCCTCTTCCTAAGGGCATTGTTCAAAAGTCTGCATTCAACCCTCGTGCTTGTGCTGCCAAAAACTAAAATATTGTAGAATACCTTGCACAATCACCCTCTGCGATGTCAAATATTGAATTCCTTCAAATTTTCCCTACTCAATAGAAGGCACTGTTAAATTCCATCAGTGGAATTGATCCCATAGATACTAATCTCATAATATTTGACTTGTAAGATCACGTTCCATGGCTTCCTCCTTAGTTAGATTTTTAGATCCAAGTTGTTGTTGAAAACAAGAATATCTATAGAATAGTTATTGATGAAGGAGCCTCGACTTGTGTCATGTCCGTCACTTGTTGGAAATCCATTGGCCCTCCTACCCTCACCGAATCACACAATACACATAAGGCCTTCAATAGTATAGTATTTAAACCCTATGGTGTTCTTCCCTAGTTGTCTATTATGTTGGAAGGTAAATTGCTCAATGTTGAGGTTGAGGTCTTCGATGCACCTCTTGATTATAACATTTTACTTGGTCATAGCTGGATCGATTCCATGTGTGTAGTTGTGTATATCCTTTTTCATGTGGTACGTTTCCCACATCAAGGAAAGGTCGTTACTATTGACCAACTAGCCTTCTTTAATTATGATTCATGTACTAGCGATGTTCCTTTCATTTTGAAGACACCTCCTAGTTATGAGAATGTCGGCGTGGGTCTTTTGAAAGATTCAACTTTTATGGGTACTTTTCTAATCCCACCACCCGACATCCCCCTTCCTTTTTTTACCACTATTAAAATGATATCCACCATTTTTCAGGAAACCCCTGAGTCATATGACCCATGGGTAGTACCCAACCCTGGTGATTACCTTCGTTATGGCAACCAGATGCCTTTAAGTTTAGTCAAATATTCTTACCAAGTTATTCAATCGACAACCCCCTCCTCTCCTTCTCTCTGTGATTTATCTCCTGATTTGTTTCACATGATTTTTCCTACAGACGAGATGATCGTTTATGTCATGTCTACGGAAGACACTCCCTGGTACGATGGGCATCATCGCTCCATTCTCTTCCTCAAATGTTACACCATAGAGAGTTACCAACAGATTTCGACATCGTCGACCATTGTTATTTCCTCAGTTCCCGAGTCAACGCACGATGTTTTCTACGAAGGGAACTTGAGAAACATTTCCCCTACCATCCTTCTCAACATATACATTAAACTTGGAGTCATGGAGAACTTCCATATCGGGGCCTCCTGTTCTACTGACAAGGTCCACACGTATAAATCCCTTTTCCAAGAATTTCACGATGTTTTCACCTGGAGTTATGAAGAGATGCCAGGTATTGATCCTGATATCATTGTGCATGAAATTAAGACATACCCAGATGCTAAACCCGTTCGAAAGATACTTCTCCCAGTACACCCATGCAAAGATGTTGCTATCAATCTTGAGGTGGAAAAAATTCTTAAAGATAGCTTTGTTTATCTTGTGGCCTTGACTGATTGGGTATCCAATCTAGTTCTGGTGAATAAGAAACAAGGTACCATCTATGTTTGTGTATATTAGAGGGACATCAATAAGGCTTGTCCTAAGGAAAATTACTCGACCCCCTTCGTTGACAAGATCTTTGACCACTGTGCCAGCAACGAAATCTTATCTTTGATGGATGGTTTCTCCAACTATAATCAAATTAATATTTTACCCACGGACCAACACAAGACTTATTTTATTTTCCCTTAGGGAACCTTTTCTTACCGAAAATTGCCCTTTCGTCTCAAGAATGTTGGCGCTACTTTTCAGTGCACTATGTATTATTCTTTCCAAGACATTAATCACATTGTGCAACCCTATCTTGATGATCTACCGATGCATTCCATGTGTCGCCAAGATCACCCGACAAATTTGAGGGAAAGTTTGGTATGCTTTTGTTATTACCGTATCCACTTAAACCCACACAAATGTGTCTTTTGTGTGGAGTCCAACCGACTACTTGGTTTTATTGTGTCAATACATAGGATTTGTGTAGACCCTTTGTAGGTTGAGTCTATCCTTAATATACCTCCTCCTTCCACACTCCGCCATCTCCAAAGTTTGCAAGGGAAGGAAAACGTTTTACGTTGTTTCATCCCCAATTACGCTGAACTGACAAAAGGAATCACTCGGCTACTCAAGAAAGGTTACATGTTTGTATGGGATGATACTGCTAACAAATCCTTTTAATCTTTGAAATTTTCCTTAACCCGTACACCATTAGTGTTTCCCCCTGACTATAGTCAGGATTACTTCCTCTACTTAGCCACTTCAGACTCTACCATTTCCATGGTCTTAGTCCAAGAGGATGATTCGCATGACGAACATGTCATACACTATTTGAGTCAGAGTCTCACCACTACCGAGACCAAATACTTACATGTGGAGAAACTGGCCTTGAAAGTTGTTCAAGTTGTCCAACATTTTCGTCATTATATCTTATTACGCAGAACAACCGTTATTTTTTATTAGAACCCTATGCAACATATTCTTATGCGACAATTTATAGGGGGAAAGTACTCCAAATGGATAGTGATTTTCCAGGAGTTTGACTTGGAGTTTGAATGTGCTAAGTCTAATAAATCTTTGGTTTTCACTGAACTGATATGTGATCTTCCCTCCACTGAGACATAAAACGTGGCAGAGGATTCCTTTCCTAATGAATCCCTTTTTCTTATCAATTTTGATGACATATGGTATAGAGATTTTATTATCTATCTCCAGACTCAAATTTTTCGGCCCTATCTATCTAGTACAGATCATCGTCGCATACACTATCAATCTCGAAAATACATCATTCTCAGTGATACCCTTTATCACTGCAATATTGACTCCATTTTCTGATGATGTCTCACTTACAACGAAGTTGAGAAATCTTTGAATGACTATCACTCTGGATCATGTGGAGTTCATATGTCTAGGTATACCACTGCACAAAAGATCTTATGAGTGAGTTATTTCTAGCCTTCTTTGTTCAAAGATTGCATCATTGTTGTTAAGAAATTCCATGCTTTCCAAACTTATAATAACAAAACAAGATCTCATCCTGTTCCCTTACAACCTATAGTTTCTGTTGGTCCAGTCGCCAAATGGGGTATTGACTTCATGACATGTAACCCTCACTCGGTCGGGGGGCATGGATACATCATTCTAGTTGTGAATTATCTCACTAAATGGGTCCAGGCGATGCCTACATTTGATAACACCGGGAAAAATGTAGCATTGTTCATATTCAATCATATCATTATTCGGTTTGGCATCCCTCTAGCTATTGTTACTAATCATGGTAGTCAATTTTGGAATTTCATGATGTCCAAACTTAGTGAAAAGTTGGGTCTTCGCCATGAAAAATGAACCCCCTATTACCCACAGGCCAATGGCCAAGTTGAAGCAATCAACAAAGTTCTCATTACTATGATTCGACGGATGATAGGAATTCATAAGACAAGTTGGAACACAATTTTGTTCTCATCACTATGGGACTATTAGACATCTATCAAGTCTGCCATGGGATTTACACCTTTCCATATATTTTATGGTATCGAGGCTATGTTGTCGATTGAATGTGAAATACCATATTTGAAAGTGGTCGTTGAAATTCTCCCCAATACCTCTGATAAAGAGGAGCGTCTTTTGTATTTAATGCAACTAGATGAAACCCGTCGCAATCCCACCCTAGTTATTGAAACTTGGAAGAAAAGTGTTAAAGCCCAATACGAAAAGCATGTCAAGCCACGGTTTTTTTTTCCTGAAGGTGATCTAGTTCTCCTTTACGAACAAGATCATGATTTTATAGGGGTTGGTAAACTTGAGGCCATGTGGCGATGTCCTTACATTGTCAAACGTGTGTTGGAGAAGGGAGCTTATGAGCTAGTTGATTATGATGGAATCCCTTTGAGTGAACCCAGAAATGGGCTTTACTTAAAGAAGTATTATGCTTAGGTTATTTTCGCATGACTTCTTGTAATTTTAGTGTATCATACTCTAGTGTGATTTTTTCATTGTTTGGTTTCAACCTTCAACTGCTTACCTTGTGTTGTGCTTGGTTTCCAGATGTCAGTGTCTTCGCTACCCTACATTGGCTTCACTGATGGCGCTAGTTGCAACACTCAGAACTTGGCATCTTTTGCTTGGGAAATCTATGCACCTACAAATGAATTGATTAGTCTAATTGGTGTTTTCCTTGGTTGTGCAACCAACAATATTGTGGAATACAATGCAGTCATTGAATTATTGACTGAAGTTGTTTCACTCGGAATCTTTCATCTCGTTGTATGAATCGATTCGCAGTTAGTAGTCTCACAATTGAGTAATGTCTAATCCATTCGAAGTCCTACATTATTAAGGGTATATTTACGAATTCTCCTCTTGGAACCTTATTTTGATTACATTGAATATCAACACATTCCTAGATGCCTAAATACATTAATAGACACATTATCCAATTATGTGTTAGAAAGACATTTGATAAATTTATAAAATCCAATCACACTTTGTACATACAACAAGTAAGACGATAGAAGCCTCATATATATATAATGATAAAAGTGTTACAATTTTGTTTTTTGTCCGAAGACCAAAATAACAAAAATGTGAAACACATGGCTTCATATACAAATAGAACATCAAGGATGATGATCGCTATAACATGCGACTACCCTCACTAACTTGCAAATCATTCGATCGATGGAAGAGAACACACCCACTGTATGGCGTTGATAATGCCTCGGGATATTGTCGATAGAGGCATCCAAGATGCTCATTGTAAGCCCCTCTAGATTCTGCTCCAGAATCTCATAGTTAATAGCAACTTCTATTGCTACGTTAGCTCTCTCCCCTCGCCTATGGATGGGGAATGATCCTGGAGGTCGATAAGGTCCCATGTCTACATCATCAAAAAAGCATTTGATTAGGTATCATATAAATAACACAAAAACATTTTATATTAAAAATCACAAAAACATTATAAAAACCAAATTTAATTCCTACATATGTCCCCCCATTGGCAACCCTTAGGAAGAACGAATTCTGGGTCACCTCGGAAGTCTACACCGACATAAGCATAGTCATCTACCATAAGCATCTAGGTCCTCAACCAGTCAAAGAAAACATCATTATATTTGACGATAGGACCAGTCATGTGCCCTACCATGAGGTCGACCCACCTCTTCATTCTTGGATCCTGTGTGACAGGTATACCCCACTCTACCTGTAAGCATAAATATGGTACCCTCTCCAGGAAGAAGGACACCAAAATCAAACCGTATCCAAATTGTTTCAGGTCACCATTCTTGCACTTGGTTAATTGTTTTGTCATGCTTCTAAGAACCCTATCGCACCATTTGAAAAATCGAGGCTCCATGCATTCCAATGCATACTGGAAGTATCTCTGAAGATCCATATGGGTAGCTTCACTCCCTTCGATGCACGTGATAGTGTAAAGGACAGTCTGTAGTGGTAATTCACAGACATCTTTTAATCTAGCGACCTTGCCACTATGTTTCTGAGTATCGGGTATGCAATGTTCACTAATATAGTGACTCATGGGATTTCCACCTCCTCTGCTATCTGTCAGTGTAACTAGGGCCCCACAATAAGAAAAATAATTCAAGAAATAGATATCCTCAATATCTATTGTCATAATTTGTGCCCACACACAAATTTGTTGTTGGTTCACATCCCACATGTGAACTAATTATTCCAGTAACCTCAATTGGGCCTTCATGCCCTGGTTTTTGATAAATTTTAGCAGTCCACACTGCCAAAGGGAATTTACTATTCCCGATTCATTCTTGACAATGTAATATTCCTCTTCATGCTCTCTCTCTCTCGACATTGCATCATTTTTTACCGTGAATATCTACAATGGAACATAAAAGAGGGATTACCATATTCATCTCTCCCCTAGAAAATTTTTATTGGCAGATACATCTAAAAATGTTTTTTGATTTGCGCACATCATAGGCCAACATGTTGTACAATGCAGACTTGTCACAGGCTATCTTAAATGCCTACTACGATGACCATGGGTCATCGCAGGGCACGATACAGGGTGCCTATGATGACCTTCGCGTGCAAGTTACCTTGAAAATGAAACCCAAAAATCTATTTCTAACCAATGAAAAGAAAAAATTAATCCATGAAAAGTTGAAGGAGATGAAAATTACCTGTCCTGCAAAGACTATTCGCCAAATGATCAATCGTGCCTCCCACAATCTGCAGTGGAAACTTGAGGTAAAATGGGGGTTTGGGGAACAAATTTCGGGTGGAGTAACAATGAAATGGTAAAAATAAGCTTTTACCCATTCTTATTATTTTTTTTACTTTTTCATTTTTATTTTTATACTATTATATATTTTCCACCTAAACCCTAATGTTTTAATGACATTGCAAGTGTTTGGTTTTTTGCAGATGAAAAACCTAGGAGTGAATAATTGAATAAGGATACGTCCTTTGGTTTTCCTTTATACATTTTTTGCATGTATAGATCCTTTTAGATTTTTTTAGGAAAAAAATCGAGCTTAGGTTTTGTTCCTTCTCATGCTCATAAATCAATGAGAATGTAACCAAGTATACTTTTGTTGTCTTTTCATTCTCATAATGGTAACACAAACAATGAAACCCACAGAGTATCATTTAAGCTCTTTTCACGCTTCGTAAAAACAAAAATATTGTCAAGCAACCTTGTTCTTTTCACGCTCGTAAAATCATTTGAATAAAACATTTGATGAGTGATAGGTTATCACTTTTTCGGTCTCATCAGATAAACTTACAAAAAATGAACTTGTGGAGTCCTCTTTAAGTGTTTTTCATACTCTATAAACATGAAAAAACCCTGAGTTTTATCTCTTTCAACTCATTAAACAAACATTGAAAGACCCATATGGGACCAAACCACTCCTTCTTAGGGTTCATTAAAATTACTCTAAGGGACTCGTTCGAAGGATGAGCTTACATAAACAAGAATTTGTTATCCTCCTCAAGCTTGCATAAAAATAAAGAGGTACTCTCCAGAGATGGTGGGGGGGGATTGTGGAAAGAAATGTGTCTTTGTATCTTTGTTAGTGGCAGTAATAGTCGCTCTTGAACATGACACCCCCTTCATCATTATATCTGGGTTAGGAAATCTATTAATCTCTCATTCGACCATCCACATGTCTATATGTTGGGTCCTCCTTGAGTCAATTCTGCCAAGACCATTATCGCGTCACTTATATGTTCAAGAGAAGTCCATCCTTAATAGGCCTTCTATTGAGTCAACCACTTGCAGTTGTAAATATTCTACCATGACGAGCTTCCCTGTTTCAGTTTCAAATCACTTCATACTCTGATCTATCTCAAATATGTTACTTATTTCATGTCATTGATGGGGGAATATATCAAGTCCCTCATGTGATGATTCTTTTCCTATCGAATTCATCTCATCATCTAGGAACAAGACTTAGAAATCATTCAGTGCCTTAGAGCCTGCATGCCTCAATGGTAGGTTTCTTCTCTTTCGATAGTGGATTCACATCATTGGCCCCTGATTGGAAGATTCCCTCAAGTGTTTGACTTCAAATCTTTTATTCACACCCATGGGATTTTACTGGGGTACCTTGGGAGCCATTGACATCAATGGTGATTTCCCTCTCACTTGTTAACGATTCTCATCATTGACTGGTAATCAAGTGGTTTCTACCATGTTCAACTTCAACTCTTATAATTGCATGGTTAGATTCGTACTTAGGGACGAAAAAAATGAATACCCTAGGTCATACCATTATGTGGCCAGGCTACGATGGAGTATTCATGATTTTTATTGACACATAAATCCACTTTGTATGTCTCGTGGCTATGTCTGAATTTGAGTCATTTTAGAGCATAGATCCACAGTGTATTCTAGGTGGCTATTCTGATTCACCTTGACATGGATCCAAAGTGTATATTTAGTGGCCATGACTCATTTAAAACTTTGTAATATGAGTATGGGAATGCCTACCTTGGAAAATGGTATATTATTATGCTGATGCTGGACTGTTTGTAGGTTCCCGACTGGTGCGCTCTTTGTTTCTGACACACACATTCTACAAAGTATTTTGGCTGTCACGAGTTCCAACCTCATACTTTGGGGGGCATTTTCTTAGACATTTTTTTTTCATCATAGTGATCCATTAACAACATGTGTTCACGTTCCCAAAAATATCCTTTATCCATGAGGAAAGTGACTGGCTTTCTCTTCTAAAAAACCCCATTAAGGAAGGTCCTCACAATCTTCACCATAAGCAGGGTGCGACAATGCCTGATCATCACACTCTTCCCTAAAATTGTTTTGTGACGTCTCCACAAGATTCTCCATAGCTAGGGTGTGACGATGTCAAAGGGACAACAAAAGGTCGACCTTCATGAAAGTTCTAGAAGGGGATCTTCTAGAAGATGAGGTGGCATCCATATGGCTGGGATCCTACTCGCTTCTCTGATTTGGTGGGATCATAATAATATATTTAACCATATCTCTTTCCCTATATAAAGAGGTATTTCTCATGGAAAAGGGAAGGTTGATTCTGTTAGCACTCAAAAACGCACCGGCATTTTTGAAGGAAAGATGCCTAATCTTGCAGGGAAAATTTGACTTGTTTCCCGAGCTCCAAATGAAGATATGAAAACACCATTGGATAGCTTAGATTCTCTATATGTCGATCGACTATTTAAACATGCAAAACGGACTTTTTATGACCGAGAAATTCGATTTTGAAAATCTATCCGCTTTCAACAGTGCAGAAGGCAAAATTTTTGACTAGTTAGCTGTGGAAAGTGGCTACTTTCAGCAGCTAAGGAGCAGATTTTCGGGTAAGTTAGCTGTTGAAAGCTGTCAAGGCCAAAATAGCCAAATTTTCGCCCAGATCAGGAATTTTTGGAGTTGAATGGTTTGAATTCTTCTTCACTAAGCTGGTTATGAATTATCAAATCAAAATATGAAGGCCTTTCTTGGAGATGAAGGTCAAAAGGGAATTATGAAGGCCCTTCTTGGAGATGAAGGTCAAAAAGGGAATTTTGACTAGATTTGGTGATTTTCAAGGGCAAAATGATAGGGATTTTGGCACACATCATAAAATTCGAATTCCAATTTCAAAGGGACAGATCAAAGAGCCTTTGAAGGCTAGGCTACACTTCATCAACTTTCAATCAATGTTTGAAGACCAAGAGATAGAGGTTGACCTCATCTTGAGGATCTCTCCTTTATCTTTCATGTGGATTAGTTTTGACTTTCTGTTTTTAGAATATCGATCCATATTTTTAGGATCTGAACTGATTGTAAGAGGCTTGGTAAAGCCAAAGACATTTGGAGTTCTAAGGAGTTCGACCTGGAATACTTTAGTGTCACACTCTACCCCTCATAATTTATTCTCATTTTATAAAAGATTGTGCTTCTTTCTACCAGGTCGCATTTTTCTCTTCTTTCTTTATAGCTTATGAGTGGAAGCCCTTTGTTGAAGCTTCATTCAATTTGGTGCGACTTCTTCATCTCACTGATAAATTTTCTTAGTTGATTATCATAAGTTGTTTCTTGGTTGTTAGACCCATTTTGTTTGTTGGTATGAAACATAATCCGGTTCAATAGTTGTTTCCTTTCCCCATTTAATCAAACTTGATCTGACCACTGTGCTAGAAAGCCTTGTGAGATTTTGTATCTCTAGACGCCTCGGAAACACTTCCAGCCTCTAGTCATTCACAATCTTGATCCACAAACCATATCAAATATTGAGAAAAATATTTCCAAAGAGTTAGTTACCAGGCATCACCGACTTACAGCCTAGAGAGTTTCCTGGAGTGGACAAATTGGCGGCCAGTTGTCGGGGAGAGGAGATCAAAGCTCAACTGAGATGACATAGATCCATCTTTTATGATAGACAAAGCTTGGACATCATTTCGTTGTAATCATCTATCCATGACTCCATGAAGGACGAATTCAGTTGTGACTCCATTGTTCAGAAAATTGCTGGTGACTCCACTCAGGAGGACATGAACATAATCTTAGCTAGGAGGTATGCGTTCTGTGATTTTCAAGCATTGTTGGTTTCCCTGATCAAGTACCCGCTAGAGATGAATGGGAGAATAATCTTCCTAGATTTCAGGGAGAAGAGTGGGAAGTGCCAAATGAATACTATGTTTGACTTTCAAGCGACTACATGCATCGGGTTGCGTAGTACAGTGAATGTTCATCCGCCTTTCCGCTTTTCTATTAGAAGGATTGCCCATGATTGGTGTCGGTCTTTGCCTAATGCAAGTGACAGTTCTTTAGCAGATTTTCATACAGCTTTCATGTGTGTGTTCTTTGTAAGGATAATTCTTTTCCAAATGATCTTCTCTATCCTGATGTTGTCATGAATTTCATTCATCAACTAAGGATTCAAATGTTCATAAAGAGTATGTTGCTGAAGAGAATATTCTACATTATGATCAAGAAATTGTTGATTCACATCATGATAGCCAAGAGGATGTTACTAACATTGGTATCAAATTCTATTTATTAAAGATGATTGTCATGATGATCCGATTGTTTCTTTTGAAATCTTTAACGATGATGATCAGATTACTCCTTCTCAAAACTTCGAACATGTTGAGCATATTGGCATATTGGCATATTAGTAGAAGATAGTTTCAAATCTGCAGAGGATGAAGAGGATAGCCTACAATTTCCAGATTTGCATGGATTGTCTAATCTCAGCTAGAACACGTGAATCATAATCCCGAATGTTGATTTTGTAGCAAAGATATGCTTCGGGCCAGATGAAGACACAGTAGCCAGCATCAAATATGGAGAGAAGAAGGCTAGGATCCGAAGGTCCGCATCAACAGCCCGCCTTTATATGTTTCTCCAAGAGATCCCAACCTACATTCAACGAGAGACCACGAACTCACCAATGCTGAAATCCAAGAGGTATTCTCATATGATTTTGATGATCCTTTGCTGACTTTTTAGAGTCTATGATGATAGATCTTAAAATGTGAAGAAGATTATCTGTTTCATCTGCTCAAACCTTTCTTCGCATGATATGGTATTCATTATTGTTTGGGTCAAGATTTAGCATGATGTTAGTAAATCATTTTCTTACATGGCTTCTTTGGAAGCACGATTTCACTTAATAAGAGTTGGTACTGTTGTTTTAGATGTAGGAGTAGACAGACAAATAAAGCTCGCCTTATGAGCATGTAGATTGCTTTCAGCTATTGTTAAATAAGCAAGAGACGTCCAGAGGGCTTCAAGATGAGAAGTCATTAGGTGAAATGCAGCTCCTCCGGATATTTGCCGAAGAAGAATTGCTTATTTCAAGCATGAACTAACAGTTAGAAAAGCTTTGATGAATCTTTGTACATTGCTTGTCACACGGTATGAAAAGCACCTGAAACAACATGAAAGAGAGCACAAGCACAGATCAAAAAGGAAAGAAATGATACAAATGCAGACATATCATTCCATCTACTAAGAGAGGTGAATTATAGGTGGTAAATTTGTGTGAGAACATCATTACTTCCTCACTGGCCATCCTCATATTTCCTGCATTTTCTGTTTATATGGAAAATCATTATGAAGCAAACCCATAAATCTGACAACCCATTACTCTATTATCACTATCCTGCAATAGATGAAGACTAGCTAAGAAGAGTAATTGATTCTCCTAAAAAAGGACTTCATATATATTCTTCTCATAGACAAAATTGTGTTCCTTCATCTCTCCGAACATCCCCGGCACCCAAGAGTCCTATCCAAAATTCCAGGTCACTTCTTAAAAAATTCAACAACTAGTCGACCAACAACTACACTCAGGAGTCCTAGAAGTGGCTTACTTGTGATCTCCCATGTGTATCAAACGTCAGACTTTGGAATTTCCCATGGTACCATGTATATTTCAATGACTAAACATGAAATAAATTACTTGATAGATATGGACACATGAAGCTTTCAGATTTTGGTTTATGTAAACCATTAGACTGAAGTAATCTACCCACTCTCCATGAAAATGACTTCACTGCTGAAAAAACTCTAAAAGTTGTTTTGGATATGGATGGGCGTTTGAAGACATCAAATGCACCAAAGCGTACTCAATAGGAACAACTTTCACATTGGCAAAGGAACAGGCGCATGCTGAAGATTGATTTTGGAATGTAAACTGGCAGATGCAGAAGTGTCTGAAGAGGAATCTTCTTGCCAAGGTCGAGTGAATATTGGAGGAGGTAGATCAAGGGAAAATCGTCGCCAAAGGAGGTGCAGAAATTGCTTCAGAATGAGGAGGGCGCGTGCAGTCAAATTTGCATGAACAAGATGAACAGATGACAGATAGCAGAGAAAACATCCAAAATTATTTCATACAGGTCAGTTGAGTCACGGATTTTGCTTAACCTTCGCCTTAATTAATGGGATGTCACCTATATTCTCTGTGTTGAGATTTCATTGGTCATTTGAATTTCAATTCTGGTTGGTACTCGTTGAGTTTGTTTTCAACTGTGTTTTCCTTTTATACCCATAATTCACATCCTATAACGGATATATTCCAATTTTAAATACACCTATGAGGGTCCGTGATGAGAGATGCTGCTATACTGGAACGAGATAGCCGCTGTGAGTCTCTAGGAGAATACGGGATGAAAGAAATCATGATGATGCCTCTATTTTTATCCCCTTCAAGACCAGCATTCACAATCGGGCCTAAATTAATATCTCAGATCGTCTTCATCAAGTTTTGCGTTGGGCTCTTGGATCAGTTGAAATTTTCCTGAGCAAGCATTGCTCCATTTGGAATGGATATGGAGGCGGGATGAAATGGTTGGAAAGACTATCATATATAAATACAACTGCGCAGTCCATCCGATGCCCAAGTCAAACCCATAAATCGAAGAAACGATTCCTTTCAGAATGGTGATCCACATGTGTTTAAAATTCATAATGAAAAGGAGACTGCACATGGTCAGTTTGGTGTGGACGTTGCAGTTAAGGTTTTGTCAAGTGATTCCCATTGAGGAAAACGAGAGTTTAAATGAAACATAATTGAAGACACAGATGCTTCACAAAACAACTTGATGTCACTAGCGGCTGTATCATATAGTTATCCATCCCATTGACCGATTTGGTATCCTGATGACCCGTATGATCGAATATGGGAATCTGATGTTGTTAAGAAGCCAAATTCTCTAGTAGGTGTATCTCCTGGCACCTCCAAAATTCATACTAGGCGGCATGTTGATACTGGAAGAGATGAATACCAACCAGAAAAAGTGATGCAAACAACTGTTGTAGGTGAAAATGGAGTTCTGTCCTATCGGATCAATTTTGATGGATTTCCTGGACATGGTTAGGCATTCTCTTATTTTGTTGAAATTGAGGATTTGGTTCCATCTGAGTCTCGCAAATTTAAACTTGTTCGCCCATTTGTGCCTAATTATGAGAACTTGATTGTCAATGTTCAAGAGAATGCTAAATCTAGTTACCGATTATATGAGCCAGGGTTTTCCAAAGTATCACTTCCCTTTGTTGTGTCATTCGAATTTGTCAAAACAGAAGACTCATCTCGAGGTCCAATTTTGAATGCATTGGAGATTAATAAGTATGTACATATAAAACTATGGTGCACAAGATGCGGAAATTCTTGCTAGCTTGACTACCTTATATCCTTCATCCAATTGGGCACTTGAAGGTGGTGATCCTTGTTCGCCAGTTCCTTGGACATGGGTGAAGTGTAGTTTGGATGCACAACCAAGGGTTACTGCAATGGAAAGATAAGAACAAGGCATTTTAAGCCATTGCTCAACGCAAGTCTACTCCTATGATTGATGGTTGGAAGGTTAAATTAAATTTCCCTGGAAACTTGTCCAACATTAAGATGCATGTAGATAATGACTTGTTCTGTTGCTTTTTACAGTGTTCATTTTGCAGTTCACACTTGAGGAAAAACTCTTCGAGATTTACACAACATCCATCAGTCTCTGATGTTAGAGAACGTGTTATAAGAGAATATGTCTCAACATTTGTTCTTGCTCAGAATTCACTCCGCTACGACATTGAAGCACACTCAAACCATCGCCAGGATTTAATTTTGCACCTATTTTGCCGTAGTTCAAGGGTCAGATTATCATAGAGACGAATGCAGCAATTTTTCTCATTGGGTTTGTAGTCATATCGAGATCAAATTGATGAATTTTAATATTGATTAAAGCCAACATAAAATGTTGTCCCTCCGGAATGGCTACTGCTTAGAAGATCCACTTCTATGCCAACCACTCCTTGAAAAAATCTAGTGAACCTCTTTCAACAGAGGATGATGTTAAAATATGTGATTTTTTGTGGGGACACAGGTTATAAAGAGATGCTTGTTGTCTATAACATGTGTAATGATGGTGCCAAACACACGTACTGCATGCCAAGTATGTTCGAAAAGGTGTCTGAAAGTGACTGGTTGTGTGAAGGCTGAAAGTTGCAGCAGAATGCAAGTGTCAAGACATTTGAGACACCTCCAAACTTGAGAATGGTATTGGAGCCATCATTCTTGACCAACAAGAAACATAACTATGGTCGAAATAACACGCTGCACCTAGATCTATATGTTCATCAATTACACACATAATCCATGGATTTGAGGAACACATCAGCTAGCCAGTGATAGTCCGCCAAGAACCGAGTGTTGATTCAAATCCACGGTGCCATCAAATATAGCATCCAAATCTTATTTGTTGCCCATTCACAAAGACTTGATTTAAGGCTGACGAATATCTTTTGGGAACCAAAAGCACCGGAAAGTCGTGAGGGAGTATTTCACCAAAAGCCCCGGTGGTCTTTTCCTTGTAATGTAATCAAGATTCATTCAGTTTCCACTTTGTAGCCTGCTTTCTGGTTTAGGTGAGCCCGTGTGTGTGTGCTCATTAATCACCTAAAAGGCTGAATGACTCCATGCCCACCACTAAAAGGCACAAGGTTCAAGGGTCTTTGGACACCCCATGGAGATATCCATCCCAGCTTGGAGCTAAGAGTTAGTAACTCCAAAATGCACCTGATTTTGGCTGAAAGCATGCCTAATCTTCGTGGAAAATTTGGACCTCGTTTCTCAAGCTCCAAATGAATATCTGAAAACACCACTGGAAATCTTAGATTCTCTAGATGTCGATCAATTATTTACCATGCAAAGCGCCTTTATGACCGAGAAATTCGATTTTGAAAATCTATCCCAAGATTCAATGTTAAGGCGTAATTTTGGACTAGTTAGTCGGTGGGAAAGTGGCTACTGCAGTTTCCAAGGAGATGATTGCAGCACGTTGAAAGATGTCAAGGCCTAACAGTCAAATTTTCACTGCATCAAATTTGAGTTGAATGGTTTGAATTCTTCTACACTAAGCTGGTTATGAATTACCAAACTGCAACATGAAGGCCCTTCTTGGAGATGAAGGTCAAAAGGAATTTTGACTAGATTTGGTGATTTTCAAGGGCAAAATGATAGATATTTTTGGCACACATCATCAAATCTGAATTCCACTTTCAAAGGAACAAATCAAATAGCCTTGGAAGATAGGCTACACTTCATAAAATTTCAACCAATGTTTGAATACCAAGAGATAGAGGTTGACCTCATCTTGAGAGATCTCTCCTTATCTTTGTGGATTAGTTTTGATCTCTATTTTAGAATATCGATCCATTGGTTTTAGGATTTGAAATTGATTGTAAGAGGCTATAAAGCCAAAGACATTTGGAGCCCTAAGGGTTCTAATTTGGAATACTTTATGCCAACAACCGTAATTCTCGTGGACTTATTCTTTACTTTATAAAAGATTGCAAGCTTTCACCAGGTCGACTTTGTTTCTTTTATAGATTATGAGTGGAAGTCCTTTGTCTGAAGCTCACACTGACCCTATGTTGACCGCCATCCAATCGATAAACGTCTCAGCCGATTAACAAGTTAATATCGTCCTCTTCTAGCAGTGACTGTCATCTCACTGATAAATTGTCTTAGTTGATTATCATAAGTTATTTCCCGGTTGTTAGACCCATTGTGTTTGTTGGTATGAAACATAATCTGGTTCAATAGCTGTTTTCTTTTCCCCATTTAATCAAACTTGATATGACCACGGTGCTAGAAAGCCTTGTGAGATTCTGTATCTCTAGACAGTCTCGAAACACGCTCCAGCCTATAGTCATTCACCTTGATCCACAACCATATCAAATATTGAGAAAATATTTCCAAAAAGAGTTAGTTACCAGGCATCTCCGACTTACAGCCTAGGAGAGTTTCCTGGAGGGATAACAGATTCAAACAATATTATTATTGAATAGGCTAAGAATTGGATGAGGAATTCTACTTCAGTCCATACTTGAGGGCCTCGTTTAAGTTTATCAAGTCATTGTGGATATTCTTCATTCAAGGTTGGAACAAGTGCATGTGTTGGAGAAAAGGGTCATCGGAAGGGGACCTTGCAACATCAAGGATTTGGTTGTAATCTTCACTTTCATTATTTATAATATAGTGATATGTTTCTTTCCCATAAAACTTTCTTTGTTTTATTGTATGATTCCTTGATCACATGCATAAGTTCTCGCTAAGTATCTTATATTGCTTTCACTTTGGTTGGCTTGTGTTTCCTTGGAAATCTAATATCATAGGATCACTGGACTGGATCTAGGAGAAAAATGACAAGGGGAAGCGATATTTAAACGGTATGTTTTGCATCTATTGTTAAATAGTAAACTCAATGATTAGATCTTAGGGAAAGCCTCATATTTTGTTTTGTTTTGTTCTAGATGTAGGTGGATCTAGGGAGATCTGTTTATGTCTACATTTACCAATAAGTCCCATAACAATTAGGAATGGTGCACTTCGAGTCAAAGTAGAGGAACCCAGGAGAGGTTCGTGGAGCAACATCGACAAAATTCAGGTTGTAACTTCCAATCTTGTTATCAATAAAAGATAAACTTCTTATCCCAGATCCTTATGTCTTTAATTTTATATTTATAAATGGTTTACATGAGTATCAAACCCTTTATATTATATTGGTAGTTATGCATATGTTTTCATATTGTTTTCTTTAAAGTTTTTTCATGCCAACATTAGGAGGAGGCCTACAATCTAGGAACGAACAATGAGAGGAAGGGATCTATTGCAAACAGAAGGACTTAATGTACATAATTTGATGCTCTCTCCCTTCCCTTAATTATCATTAGGTCTTGTTGGATTTGGGTAGAATAGAAGAATTTATGAATTTTAAGGTGTCAAGGCTCTGCCTAGTTGCTAGACCCAGATTAGGGGGATTTTTCCCCATAGTACCAGACTATATATATTTTTTTAAAATAACCCTACCACAGTGAGACTTTTTTTGAGTGAAATTGTGTGCACCAATCCATTAGTATTTAAGTAGCACACTGTAGTACATATTTTTTTGAAATAAACCTACCACGGTGCCATATTTTACAAAGCATCGGTGTGTCCATAGTATAAAACACATTGGTGCATTATGTATTTATAAAATCACCATAAAAAAACATTCGCTAAAACCTCCTCCCACTCACCTTCGCCAGTGTCCGATGCTATAAACTAATTTTTCGGCTATTTTTATAGGAGATTCTGCCAAAACCTCCACTGGAGGGTATTTTCCTTGTAGTGTACTCACCTCTCCACTAGCACAAGTGGGGAAACCCTAAGAAATATAGTTTGTGATATTATTTAAAAATATAGGGATGGTAGGTTTGCAATGACAATTTACTAGTAGATTTTCACTAGTAATTTCCAACCATCAAATCAACCCAACAAAAATAAGAAATATTGAGAACCTCGCAACAAAATTCCCCTTAAATTTCTCCCAAAATATCTTCAACCAAGCTTGGAGGGGAAATCCCACAACTCTATCCATGTCACTTTTTTCCTATAAACCTCCTAGTATTATAGGTTTCCTCCTTAAATAAATCCTAATTAGGGTGCACATAATGAAAATCATGAAGGCTTTGATAAATTAGATCAAGAGTAAGCTTCCTCCTTGAATAAATCCTATTGAGGATGCACATAATGAAGTTCATGAAAGGTTTGATAAACTGTATCAAGAATCATTGAGATCATCTTAAGGCTAAGGTAGAACTCCCAAATCTTGATAAAAAACCTAGCATAACCTTTCCTCTCTATGCATGAGTGCTCAACAATAAATGGTAAAATTCTTCATAACAGTGGAACTTATACTGTTTTCCTTCATTGTGTTAAGGAAAACCTAAACATACATTTGGGAGGACAGTTCAATGATGTTGGACTAAATAAGAATCTGCAAAGACTAAGACACACATTCCAGGACTTCACCTCCTTCAACTGCTACCATATACTTAGGGACTTAAACAAAGAAGCAGATGCTTTAGCCAATAAAGGCTGCCTCCTGGCCCAAGGAGATCTATGCATAAATGACGGAGACCCAACAAAAATTTGTATTCCTTGAAAATGACAGCAACGTGTAAAAGATTGGAGTAGGTTGTGTGAAGGACGTAAGGCTTCGGCCAGCTGGATATTTCAATTAATATAATATATAACCGTTTTAGTTAAAAAAAAAAAAGGAAAACCTAAACATAATTTAAAGTTTTGTTTTAAGTATGACTTAAAGATAACTTAAAATTATGTTTATAACTTTTTACTAACTTGGGGATTCTTAAATTATGTTCAATTATAACTTTTTAATAACTTGGGGATTTTTTTATTAAGGCCAACTTGTTCATGGCTTAAATAAAATGTCAATTCAAGTTTCAATGTGTCTTTTGGTCACTTTCTTTCTTGGACAATGCTTCAAATATGTAGAACTTGTTCGATGCTCCAATGAGGTAGGGAATTCATCTTCTAAGGCTTTGTTTCACTACTACCTGATGTAGATGTTCTTCTCGTTTGATGACTACCTGTTGTAAGACATTCTTATTCTAGGTGGTCCATTTAATTTTTATCTTCCATTCACGTGGTTTTGGATCCTAGTTTTAATGTAGAAATAACACTCAAATATATATGAAGGCCAAATGTAACCTCATGATAAAATCTATCTCAGGTCATCAATGTGTGACTCACAAAGGATGGCTAGATATATGGTATATTGGTTTAAAAGGAGATACAAATGGTATGAGAGTAAACAAGTGGAAATCAAGTTCCCTCATCTTTCCTTGGAATATTTTGGGGACCAAAATCCTCCCAATGGGGAGGTGTGATATGAATCAGATATGCATTAAAATATACAATGGTTAATGGCTCAAATCAACACAAAGTGATAAAATAATCATGAAATTTTGGTAAATTTAATGGTTATAGAAGCATGTGATGAGGTAGGAGATGCAGATGATAGTGTCAAGGGCCCTACACTCAATTAACCAACCACCACAAATCCACATAATTGCATGTTTCAAAAGTAAGCATTGAGAGATTAAAATAAAAAAAATAAGGATAGAAAGAAAAATAAAGAAAACATGCATTGTAACACTACAAGAAAAATAAAAATAAAAGAAGACAAGCACTAGGGTTGGAGGAGCTAATGGGGATGCTTGGCCTTCTAGCCAACCCAACAGAGCCTACTATATCTATAAACTCATGCACAACAAATGAGAATATATTGTTTGGTAGACAATAGAAGGAATGTTATATATTGATTCCTATGATGTGAGTCTGAATGATCCAAAAATCTAGACTCTAATGTAAATCTTGTTGATTAAGGTTGGTTTTCATTCATGTCAACCCTTGAAGAAAGTTCGGTAGCAAATTCTAGTAGCACAAAGGTTTGGGTAATGGACCCAAGGTTGTTTCATGTATAATGGTATGAGTTTTAATATATTTGAAGGTAATACTATTATATATGGATAGTACATGTCATTCCATTATCGGTGGTATGTGGAACGCCACATAACTCCTCATGGTTAGAGAGTTATGGCCATGAGAAGTTGGAGAACCTAGGTTTGGGTAATGGACCCAAGTTTGTTTGATGGATAATGGTATGAGCTTTGATATATTTTCAGGTAAGAATTTTCTATATGGATAGTATACGTCATTCCATTTCTGGTGGTATGTGGAACGTCACATAACTCCTCACGGTTTGAGAGTTATGGCCTTATGAAGTTGGAGGACCCTCATATGTCATCTAGAAGCCCCAAAAGGCAAAGTAGTCAAAGTGGTTTAAGAGATTTTAGAAAGTAAATAATAAAGTGAAATGATGAGTGTACTATAATTCAAAGTGAGTACAAAATAAATTATTTAAATAATAAATTTAATGGAGAAATTAGAAGTGGGTTAACCCTAAAATAAGGAAAATGGGCAAAGTGACCTAGAAGATGCTTCTAAGGAAGCTACTTGGAGAGTATAAATAAGAGGAAAAGCTCCCTGATTTTATATCACACATGAGAATATTGAATATCTACATGTGACTGAGGTAACCAAAGGACATCTAAGCCAAATTTCAGAGAGAAGGTGAAGTAAAGAAGGCTGAAATTCAAGGGAGGATAAATTATTTTGATGATGCTTTCTAAGGTATGTTATTTATAGGTCATCTCACCATTTTCGCAATAAATTGTTTTCTAGAATGATTCAGACCCTAAAATTGATATTCCATTGAGGAAACATATCCAAGTATTTATGGTACAAATTTTATCTTGTGGGTCATTTTATTTTTGGAGTTACACACTGTGGAAAATAGGGTTTGTGGCTAGTCCGGAAACTAGTCTAAAATAGGTGTTTTGGTTAAAAATGTCATAACTTATTCATAAAAAATAAAAAAAAATTAAGACCAAATGCGTCGGTTAGATTATAGTATTTAGTATGCATTTTAAACTTTTCAAATCCATACAAAAAAAATTATGTGTGGGGCACGTTCTACAAGGTCACTCTCTAGAATAAGCCAGAATTCAACAAGGTATGTCATTTTTTCTATAACTCGTTTTTTGAGAGGTTCCAAGCAGTGAAACATGGAGGAATTGCATAAAACACATTGAAGAACATTATGTACTATTTTCATATCTTTATTCATTACATGTACATAGTTATGATTATTTCAAGTTAGGGTTATTGACTAATCCAAAACTAGTCATGTGAGAAAATGCTAGTCTCTTGTTGTTAAAGTTAAGGAAGGTTTGTAGGTTGAGGTACAGGTTGGTGCATGGTTTATGCACTTTTTTATGGTACAGGTTGATTGCAGGTTGAGGTACAGGTTGGTGGATGGTTTATGCACTTGTTTATGGTACAGGTTGATTACAAGTTGTTTCGTACAGGTTGGTGCATGGTTGATGCACTTGTTTATGGTATAGTTTGATTACAGGTTGAGGTACAGGTAGATGCATGGTTGATGCATGGTTTAGGTTATTGGTACATGTTGAATACATGCTAGTGGTATAGGTTGGTATAGTTGTACAGTAGTATATCTCACAGTGATAGTGTGACAGTGGTTTCATCATTCTACTTATATATCAGAGCAGTTGGACGAGCCAAGGATAGGTGGTTTTAGCCACCTTTCGGTTGTAGCCAGAGAAATTAGGGGGTATCCTTATTATTGTTGTAGCCAGATAATTGGGGAGTTGGAGCTTCCCTCAGGTTGTAGCCTAAGAAATTAGGGGGTTGGAGCCTCCTTCCAATTGCAACTGGAAAACAAACGAAGTTGGTGCTTCCAATGAATGTAATTCCTCAATATATATAAGAAAAAACATTATGTGGTTTTCTCCCACTTTGGGTTTCCACGTAAAACACTGGTGTACTATGTATGTGTATGATTGTTCATTTGTTCATTTCTTATTTACTCTGCATTTATTGGATGATAATGCTACATTGATATAACACTTGGATTATATGGTTAAAAAGGATTAAATTTATCTATTATTGATTCATCCCCCCCTCTCAGTAATCCAACAATTGGTATCAGAGAGGGTTCCTTCAGAAATCAGTTTAACCACTGAAAGGTAGATCATGGAGAGCAACAACTTGTATAAAAATGGAATACCATAGTTTAATGGACATAAGTATGCATTTTGGAGAATAAGGATGAAAACATATATACATGCACAGAGATTTGAATTTTGGCAATCAATTGTAGATGGATACATAGCACCAACTGTTCCTCCAACAAATGACAAAGCAGTGAAACTCGGTTAGAATAATTCCAAAGACAAAAATGCACTTATAAATGGTCTTAGTGAAACGTTATTCACCAAATTTGCACATTGTATATCCCCTAAAGAGATTTGGGAAAAACTTCAAAATATTTATGAAGGAGATTTGAAAGTCAAAGCAACAAAGCTTCAAACTTACAGAGGTCAGTTTGAACAACTTAAGATGAAGGAAGATGAGAATATTGCATCTTACCTTTTACGAGTTGATGAAATAGTAAATGAAATCATAGGATTGGGAGAAGAAATCAAATAATCTGCAATTGTTCAAAAGGTAATGAGATCTCTTCCTATGAGATTTGACCCTAAGAAATCTGCACTAGAAGAAAGATCAGATCTAAACTCAATAATCATGGACAAATTACATGGAATCTTCACAACATATGAAATGAGAACTGAACAGGAACATCTAGATATAAAAGAAGCAACCTTCAAAGCATCCAAAAGGTCAAAGCAAAAGGGAAAGCAAAATGAAGAACATAGCAGCAACAGTGACGTCTTGGAAGATGATGAAGAAGTGGACAACTTTTTCAAAAGACTGAATAAGTGAATCGACGGTAGGTATAGAGGTAAGCTTCCTTTAATTTTTTTAATTGTGATGGTATTGGCCATTTTGCTAACAAATGTCCTCATAAGAAAAAGAGAAATGATGAAGGTTACTCAAATGGAAAACAAACATATAAAGGAAAAATAACCACAAAGAAAGTTTTCAAGAAAGGTTTATGCACCAAAGAGGACATATAATCATCAAATGAAGATGAAGTCAGTGACAGTGAGACAAAAAGAGTGTTATTCATGGCAGTAGAATACTCTGATAAAGAAGACTATGAAGAACAATATGAAGAAGCCGAAGAAGAATATGAAGAAGTCGAAGAATAAATTGAAGAGGCATAAGTTGACTACCAAGAGGAATTAATGTGTGCCATAGAAATTATTAGAAGAGAAAAGAAGAAAAATAAGAAAATACAAGCGAAACTAGACAAGAAAGAAGACACTCAAGAACTAGAACACATGATCACAAATTTGAAGGTTCATGTTGGCACAGGGGAAGACCCAGGGTTCAATGCTAAAACATCACATCAACAAAACCCTAACTACCATACCTTTTGACAACACCTACAAAGCAGATGAAGTCTCACCCGAGGTAGAGGCAGGGGTGGTTGCAGGACTCAATTGTTTGCAACCTTAGCTGGGACACAGATATGTGATTATAATACTTAACAAATCACTTATCATCAATATTTCATCAATAGTCAACCAATAACTACTTGTAAGGCCTGTCCATACAAAGCCTTACCAAACAAAATCTAGATATAAAAAAGATATCATAATTTTGTTTCTATTCACTATTCAGCATAATAACAATTTACTGTTCAACAGAATTTAAAAATGAGCAGCCTGATAATGAATAACATGTTCAACATAATAAAAATGAACAATATAACAATAATGAACACAACATAATAATGATAATAAATACTTCAAACTGATGTTGTTTTGAAGCTCTGCCCAAGCTGAAGCTCTGCCCAAAACTGATTAACCTCCCAGCCAGCTAGCAAAAACCTATCCAGCTCCGTAGCCCCAATATTATTTACGGTTTCCTAGCCCCTGAGCCAAAAATTCCTAGCAACAAGTTCCCCCTATGAAAGTCCTCCAGTCTGTAAGAACAAAACAGTTGCAAAACAGATACACAGTCCCAACTGCCTCCTCCCTTCTCCTTTTCCCCTTCCAACTTTTCTCACTCTCCCTTAATATGAAAGAATATTACTCCATCAAAATATGCCCCTTCCTGAGTCTTCTCCCTTGCCTTATCCCCTTCTCCTCCCTTATCCAACCGCCTTCTCCCCCCATTAAACCTCAACCACATTATCCCCCCACTAAATCTCAACCACCTTATCCCCCCCTCCATAAATGGGTCCATCTACCANAAAAAATCTATTTTAATAGTTTATTAAACTAATATTTATTAATCTAATACTTATTAAAATAATATTTATTAAAGGATTAATTAAGGTTATTACATACACCCACCCTTCAGGAAACTTCATCCCGAAGTGAAGGTAATTTATAATACAAGGGAAAAGACACATGGTTCACACATTCATATCCAATAAACAACAATATCAGTAAGTAAGCCAAAGAAAACTCATACATACTAGTGTACATGTGCAATAATGCATGCGTAGCTAGCATATACAAGTCTTGCGCATGTACTATTGAGAATAACTATCACCCCTATAGTAATTCGTGTATGCATCCAATCCAATCAACAAGACTATTCATTTTATAAAAGATAATAAACCAATTAAATGTTTTGGAAATCCTTTAATTACAATATTCTAGCTCAACAACGTTTATTTAGACAATTTTAGTTTAGTTAAGTAATTATGAATACTCATATATACATATTTTGTTTTCAGAAGGGAAAACAATAAATTCCACCATAAGGAAAACCTCCATACACTCTCAACTATTTCTATTCATCCTTCCTTCCTAACTTACTTCCATCTTCCATTCCTATCCTTCCTCTACTGGACTATCTTGGAGTGTCAACTATATTGACCTAACTCCAAATAGAACCTGTAAGTGAAAGTGTCACTATCTTGACCAAGCTTCCCTAGCAGGCAACTGACAGTTATCATCACACGTCTAGGGGAGCGTGAGATAACACCATCCTCCCATGAGTCTAGGTTTCAGAGGATACACGATGGGAAATGCCTCCACCCCTCCTAGTAGGACTAGGGTCCACACCCTACAATGGAATATACAATGGCATCATGTTGCTGGGAATTTTGTCATTGTTTATTCATTTTTTGGGTAGTCTGACCACCTGAAAACCTTCACTGGTTCATATATCATAATAGTGCATTTGTACCAATATAATTTCATATACAAAGATTCATACCATATTGTTTCTCGGTCGATGGTCATGACATCCACTTTTATTACCATTATCCCTTGGCTATTTCATAGCCCATCGACCTGCAATTAGTATATAACACAAACTCATACATATCTATGCATTATCATCATGTAATTGCATACAACCATAATCTCAATTCGGTATCCACGTACCAACAACTTTAATAACAAAGTTTTCAAGTTAAAAATAGATCTCATAATATCCCTATAATTCAATTGACGTTACTCGTTCATAGAATTTTCATTTACATAATAGATTGCATCATATCCATCATCATTCAAATAACATTTTAACATTCATAGAATTTACATTCACATAATAGATCGCATCATATCCATCATCATTCATATAACATTTAAACATTCATAAGGGTTCATATGTCTTAAAACTTCAAGTGTATCATTAATAGTTTCACTATGAATAGAAAATAAAGGGGATTAGACCTCATGTTATCCTAACTGTCTAAGTCAAAAGGTGGTGTTACATACACCCAACCTATGAGAAACATATTCTTGAGGTGGTCAAAAGTGAGGGATAATCTCGTTGTAATGTCTCGGCATCCTCCCAAGTAGCAGATCCTGGACTATACTTGTCCCACTTGACCTTAACTTGGTCTACTAGACGATTCTTGAGTTTTCGGACTCTACGGTCCAATATGTGTAATGGTTCTACCATGAGGGTTCCCACGTCCGATACCTACAATTCCTTCCAATTTATTTTATGTGATTCATCAACAATAATGACGTAGAACAGATAAATGAAAACATTATGATTTTTATGCAAGTGGGGTGGCAGTACAAGACGATAGGAAACGGGTCCAATTTTCTCTTGGATTTTGAATGGTCCTATAAATCGAGGTGACAACTTTGTCCCCTTCCCGAACTGAATGGTACTTTAATTAGGCCTGATACGAATGAAAACCTGATCTCCCACTTTATAACTTCAGTTAGTGTTGTGTGCATCAGCATAAATTTTCTGTCTATCCTATGCTTCCTTTAGTCTCTGCCTAATCTGAATCACCTGTTTCTCCATCTCTTGAATCAATTCTGGCCCAACTGTCACTCAGTCTTCTAATATTTCCCAAATCAACAGTGTTTTGCATGGCCTTCCATACAGATATTCGTAGGGTGGCATTCTGATACCATGTGTAAGGCATGTCCATATAGAGCCTTACCAAACAAAATCTAGATATAGAAAAGATATCATAATTTCTTTTATGTTCACTATTCACCATAATAACAATTTATTGTTCAACAGAATTTAAAAATGAGCAGCGTGATAATGAATAACATGTTCAGCATAATAAACATATAATGAACACAACATAATAATGATAATAAATACCTCAAACTGATGTTGTTCTAAAGCTCTGCCCAAAATTGATTAACCTCCCAACCAACTAGGAACAGCCTATCCGACTCCCTAGCCCCAGGATTCCTTACGGTTTCCTAGACCCCGAGCTCAAAATTCCCAGCAATAGGTGCCCCTATGAAAGTCCTTCAATATGTAAGCATGAAACAGTTGTAGAAGAGATACACAATCCCAATTGCCTCCTCCCTTCTCCTTTCCCCCCTCCAACTTTTCTCAATCTCCCCTAATATGAAAAAATATTACTCCACCAAAAGATGCCCCTTCCCGAGTCCTCTCCCTTGCCTTATCCCCTTCTCCTCCCTTATCCAACCACCTTGTCCCCCCATTAAAACTCAACCACCTTATCCCCCCATTAAATATCAACCACCTTATCCCCCCCTCCATAAATGGGTCCATCTACCATTACAATTATATTATTAACTAAGTCTTCATAATTAATAAAAAAGAAATAAAATATATTTTAATAGTTTATTAAACTAATTTTTATTAGTCTAATACTTATTAAACTAATATTTATTAAAGGATTAATTAAGGTTGTTACACTACTGCATAGATAGAACAGGGCATCGAATCATTCACTCAGATCTGATGTATTTAATCACTCTATCATGAATAAACAAGTTATATCTAGAAGATCAAGCACTAAGCATCTTCATGTGGATCAGATCTAACACTCTTACACATAATTAGCACAAAGAATGAGAAGATTTATCTATCTCTATCAAAGCACTCAGCAAGAGATTTTATAAACACATTAAGACAAGCACAAAGCATAACAACACAATGTTTATGTGGTTCACCCCCACCCTCGGGCTACGCCCACCAACTCTTCTTATTTATTGTCTTCAATCAATCGGTTACAAGAACAAAGCCTCAAAACCCTTACTCTACACAAGACAGAAGATCTGCGCAACTCGCTAGATCCTTCTTCCTTGCATTCCAACACTAAGCCTTCCATAGTCTTGCTACAATGACTTGAACTTAACTCTACAAGTTTCACATAGTATACACAAAGCTTTACAATTCTTGATCACACAGATCCAACTCTTGGCACTTACACTACTTGCATACTAACATCACATAGATGCCTTCCTCTTCTTCCTTATAGTTCCTATACAACTATTTATACATACAAAATAGGCCTAAGCATGGGTAAACCCATGGGCTGACATCCCATTCTCGTTACATATTCCCACATCCCAAAAAGGACCCAAAAAGGGGCCGAGATCCTGTGATCTATGCTTTGTCTTGCGCTCCTCCTTCAACAGGTTGTCGAAGTCCAAAAATAGGTCAAAATTGATCATATATCAACAAAACCTGGTCAAGGGCCAACATGCCCCCAACACTCACCTATGACTTGTCCCGAGTCACTCTAATGTAGGAAGTTCTGCCTCCAATGCTTCGAGCTTGGATTGAACTATTTCGACTTGTTGTTGTGCCACATGCTCTTTTTCAACAAACTCTTGAATGACTGCATCATTCACAGGTCCTTCCAAGCGTTGTTCTGCTACAGTGCTAACGTGCTCCAGTTGTGCTCCCTGGCCTTCTACTTCTGTAAACAAATGATAGACCTTATCTTGTAACGGATGGAATTTTTGAGTTATCTCCATAAATATACTCTGGATATTATGGATTTTTTGTTGGGTGGTTCGCTGCTCTTGAGATCTCTTCATTCTTTCCACATATGATAGAGAATTCATCTATGCCTGTAGTGTTTTTGCGTGCTACTTCGCTTCCTGGAGCTGCAACTCTAGTGCTTGCAAATCTAGGTTCTTGGTAAGTTTCGCATATGTCTAGGCATTGTGATCAGAAAATTGTTTTCATTCTAAGGTTAGGGCATTTAGTCTGTCAACTGCACTATGGGCAGTGGCTTCTCGCTGGTCCCTTACATCCTACGAGGCCTTGGGCACAACGCGTAGCTCTAAATCTTCTATGCGCGGTTGGAGTCGCTGGATCACTTCTTCAAGTTGCGTCACCTGCTATGGAACTTGATCTTCGTTCTTTAATTCTACAAACTTTATAGAGTGAAGTTATCTGTTGACCATTTCCTTTATTTCGAGTTGTTGTACGAGCAATTGTTCCTTTTCTTTCTGCAATTGGGATTTTTCTTTGTCGAACTTTGCCTGGAGATCAAGATTCTCCCGTTCTGCAGTACTGCGTTTCTCTACAAGGACTCCTTGTACTTGTGTCAAAGTCTGGGTGGCTTACATTGTTTCTTCTTGAGCTCATCTAAGGTGAGCTTCGACTGTATTAGCTATTCGATGGAGTTGAGCTGGATATTCTCTTAGTTCTGGTGTTCCTAATGGTAGAGGCACAGTGGAGACTGAGTGTCTGGAATGTACTGCTTGCTGCACTCCTTGGGAGTCAATCTCGATTGTATTGTACATCGCTTCCTGCTTAGCCTCTTGTTTCTCTGCTATCTCTAGCGAAGCATCATTCAGGGCTGCTACAATGAAATCAAAGTCATTTGAGGTGAGGATAGTCTGCATTTTTGTCATAGAATCTTTCGATTTCTTTCGGGAGGAAGGCTTTGTGGGGGAAAACTTCCTTTTCTTCGAGGGGTCTTCCTCATCTTTGGGTGGTGTAACCTCGCCTTTCTTATGTTCAAATTTTGTGCCATCTATCTCTCCACCATCACCTCCTTGCTCTGGTGATATGGAAGCAGTCTTCATGGATGCACTGTCTAAATCCTAAACCTCTTTAGTTTTCTTCGTCCTGTTAGGTCCGGGTGTATCCTGTACAGTTTTTAGACTGTCTATATTAGATATCTCTGCAGGGCCTGCTGGAATGAGGAGGTTCACCAACCAGTCCTTGATGATCTCCTCCAAGTCCTCCTCTGTTAGATTATAATAGGACTGAAGTTGTTTCTTATTCTCGTCAGCTCGCGCTATGATATAAATGAAATGGCATTCCACGCTGAACTTCATCAAAGGCCTGAATCAGTGTAAATTATTCAGTTTCATGTGAGGTTCAGACTGTATAGATACCTTCAACTGGTTGTAGTATGCATGAAATACATCATTGGACTGACATTGTTTATTCATGTCTCTTGAATACCACAGTGTGTTGAACTTCACAAGTAATGGTTCAAAGGGATCGATGTCCAGGAAGGTCACACCTTCCAGCATCACCCAGGCAATGAAAGTGATCAGGATCAATATCCAACTAAAGTGTAATTCATACCCTTGATCTTGCACTTCTTTGCATTCAAGTTCTAATTGGTTCACCAGGTACTTCGCCCAATTCATTTGTAGGCCCTCTGCACACTTCCCTGCGAGGTCGACTACAAAACTAGTCACTTGGGTGGGTCGATTCTTGCGTAGTAACTTCCATGCAATCATCTGACAAGTGAGGCGCATTGTGCCACTTTGGATAGAAGCTACCTTGTAGCCTCACTTTCCTTTCTCGACATCACCATAAGTGTCCTTGATCCTTTGAGAGAGAGCATGGTCCATGGCTTTTCTAGGATAGAAATCTTGTGGGTCGGGTCCTTTCACACTAAGCCCGTTGATCCAATTTATCAATGTTGGATCCACTTTTATGTGAATATTTAACCATAGATAACCTCCATGGTAACAAGACAACAACAATTTTAGACATGCATTCACCTCTTGGTGTTGTCCAAAGTGCAGAATCTTCATAATGTTCAACAGGGTGGATTGTGCGAGGTTATGGGTCCATGACTGAGGGACGATCTTCGAATTCTTTCCATTTTTTCTGGTCAGGTGCTTATGTGGGGCGAGCATGTTGTAAAATTTTTGGTCAGCGAGGTTGAATTTGCTAAACTTCAACGCTGCAATCTTATCTTGGTCTGCACGAACTGTGTGTATCCCCTTCGAGAGGTACGTTGTGAACAAGGCATACTCTAAATATCTAGGTACACTTTCATGGTTTACAACACCACTCGGAGGTGGTATATAAGTGGGTAAGATAGTTAGGATCAGTTTAGCATTCGCTAAGTCATCTCTATGCTTAGTTCGCTTCTCAACGAACGACCAGGATGGTCCTGCTCCTCGAGCAGTGGATGGAGAAGCTAGAATTCCTCTCGTGGATGATGCTTGTATACATGTAGACATTGACATGACTCATTCAGTCATCAAGTCGATCAAAACTTCCTCAACAACTCTTTCTGTAGGTCTCAACTCGTCCAACATACATGGTCAGGGTTAACAATATCAAGTTCGGGGAGGTTATCTTAGAGACATTAATGAGAGAGAGAGAGGATAAGCACAATGATCATGATATAAACTAAATGTAGTCTGTGGGCTCAAATTCTCAATTGGGAAAAGTGTTCTCGGTGCATGGCGCGATGGGATAAACAGGTAACTCGACAACGGGGCACTTGCAACAAGTATGAGGTTTTCATTAACTCAGTTCTATCTATTATGGCATGGTCTCAATGGTCGGATGGTGAGATGGATGGCCATAAATGGATTTCTATCTGTTTGGATCATTGATCTAATGATTATAACGTTCCCCAACGCATATATTGCTTTGCCATGTCAAAGTGCCATGTGTCGCTATTCTGATATATCGATGAAGCTCCAATTTTGAAAAATTTCCTTCTATGAGGTTCCCTCTGGAACTTTCTGGAACTTTTCAATCTTATCCCTCTTCTTACTTAGCTTTCTAGCCTTCTTTCTAGTGAGCTTCGTCTTGGTATGCATTTTTACATTCTGATTCTTATCTTATTTTAACATAGTCACTACACACTGTTGAAATTCTTTCTTAAGACTCGAGGGTGATACTTCTTCTTTATCTGGGATAAGTAATTCAATCTTCCGTTGGTCTTATAGGGTTCTTGAAACTTCAACATCAGGGTCTCTGGTGTTAAATAACTTTGATTTGTTCTCCTATTCTGCAATTAGTTGTGTGATCCTTCTAGTCATGAATTCTTTTAACTCTTGCTTCTGTTGTTGTAACACTACTTCTTCTTCTTTCCTTCTAGCCTGATCTCTTTCAATCCAATGGATGGCTAGTAACATGGTAAACGGGGCATTGCCTTCAATAAATTTAATAATCTCAAAATCATCTTTTGTCGAAGTTCCATTAATATGCATAGGTACACGAGCAAGCTTCCCACATAGGTTTACCAATTTTCCTCTGAATAATCATATTCCTCCTAATGAAGGAATCATAATAGGCTTCCCTATAGCTTCCCAAGTTCTCTATGTCATGATATTCACCTGTGTTTCCTCATCTAGGACACAGTAAATGTCGAAGTCTCATATTCTTGCTTCAATGCATTCTTTTTCCTTGAATATCTTTGATAGTATAACATGTCTATGGTCATTTAGGGTTTTGTTTATTTGCAACAATACTTTCTATGATTCTTTCTGGGATTCTTCCATTTCTAGATCTGCCTTAGGGTTTTCCTGGTTCAGATTCATTCCTTCAAGCTTAGAAATCATTCTAGAGCAATACAACACTTCATGTTCCATAGCTTTACAACAAAGACATCTAGGTCTTTTACCAGGGCATTCCTGATCCAAAAAATATCTTTTAATGACCGTGGATGAGTGTTTTAAATTGCATGCATTAATTAACCATTTAAGAAGATGAATGAAAGATGATGAATTTAATGAAGGAACATAGAAGCCATAAAACAGTATACAAATCTGAACTAAAGAAATAAAAATAGCAAACCATAACAAGAGAAGTGATAACGGAGTTCGGCACAAAATTGCCTACGTCTCCGAGCCTTTGTCTCAGTGGGGGAGGCTTCTTTATTTATGTTCAAAGATCAAAAGTACATCGCAGTAGTTCCATTATGATACAAGACTAATCTATTCATGTTCTTCCAAATCTCTAGAACCCAGCAGAAAAAACAACACGCAAAATGGATGACCGGAGCTCCCAGAAATGGCCCACAAGCGTATGCTCCTCAACAGCTTCCCTGCATAAAAATGGCTTTGGCTTGGCTTCCCTTTAGCATAAATATGCTTTGACTGTCCTTTATGGCCTTAAATAGACTTGGTTTTTATAGATCTGAAGTTGGTTATCCATCCCCAACTTCCTCCGAAAATATGGACTCAAAAAGAGCCCAATATCTCCCAAAAATGGGCCAAAATCCCCCAAAAATCCATTTTATGGGCATAATATCAGTGAAAAACCCACTTTGTAATGTTAAAAAACCACATTTTTCCCAAATTACATAGTATCCCCCTCTAATAGGGTGCATACCCCCTTTTCCAAGTTGTATGGGGCCACATGGCCAAGTGCTGGCGCGCCTAGTGCTTAAGTGCCAGCCCCCTTAACTGCAGCTCCTGGTTTTGGGGCGCCTTTCATGTGTTCTTGGCTAAACTTCCCCTTGGGCGTGCCCAGCACTAGCCCTTGGGCATGCACCTGCCATGAAACCTTTTGATGGGGCTTAGCCCTAGCCCCCTTGCGCCCTCCTTTGGACATTTTAACCCAAAACTATATAAAAGTGGGTTTTTTTCATCAATTTAGCTTTGGTAGGTTGGTAATAGGGCTTTACCAAAGACGTGGAGTTAGCCATGGGTTAGAGGTTCGAATCCCATTGACCCCTACATAATTTTTATAAGCCAACCAATAGTGAAGTGCCATGTGGTTGCCCATGTCTGGGCCATGTGGCACTTATTCATTTGCCAGTTGACCATTGACTTTTGCCATAGAAGAATTTGATTGTCATGCGATTTTTTTCACATCCAGAGTCTGTTTTAAGAAAGTAAATATACGTAAGGAATCGGGATAATGAGACGGATGCAATGGCATTGGTTTCGTCGAATTCTGAGCACTTTTATTTTTTAGCCTTTTTGAGCCCTGTCAGGCTCCTGGATCCGATTCTGGATCAATTCCTTAGCAATATGTCTTGGTCTTCTGCAAATGTAACGGAGGATTAATCCTCTATTTCTTTTAAATGATCCCCAACTTTTCTGGTACTGCGCACTAGGATCATGGTAGCTAACCTGCAAAAAATTCTTCTAGGATCCTGCATCCAATTGTTAGTCCAAACATTCTTTCTATGCATATGTATAACATATCTTTCACTATTCTTATAAGATCTACTCATATCAAGCCTTCTTTCATCTATTAGTGCCCTATTTTTCAAGCTAGGACAAAACCTATCAAACATACCTAGATCCACACTCTAGAAACAAAAAATTCCACTTATCTTACTTCTACAGAGAACAAAGATTCTAGATCTAAAACTTTTCACTATTCTTACCTTTATCAGAGAACATAGCTTGCAAATCTTACCTCTTTTAATCATAAATTCTCACTTTTACCTTTCTTAGAGCACAAAGCTTTCAGATCTTGCTTCTCTCCTTCAGATCTGACTTCTTTTCTTTAGATCAGGCTTCTTTCTTTTAGCACAGAGCTTTATAAATCAGGTAGAATACTGCGCACTAAAATGACCGATCTATGCATAGAGATTTCACAACTTCAGGATGAATCTTTGCACAAATATTCTTCTTCCTCAGTTCCCAACAATCACAATTTCATTCCCGACAACAAAACCATTTGTTGGTACAGGGGCAGACCCAGGGTTCAACGCTACAACAACACACCAACAAAACCCTAACTACCAACCCTTTCAGCAACACCTATGAAGCATATGAAGTCTCACTCAAGGTAGAAGCACGGGTGGTTGCCAGACTCAAGTGTCTGCAACCTTAGCTGGGACACAAATCTGTGATTATAATACTTAACAGAGCACTTAGGATCAATAGTTCATCAATATTCAACCAATAACTATTGTGTAGATAGAACAGGGCATTGCATCATTCACTCAGATATGATGTATTTAAGCACTCTATCATGAACATGCAAGTTATATCTAGCAGATCAAGCACTAAGCATCTTCATGTGGATCAAATCTAACACTCTTACACATCATTAGCCCAAAGGATGAGCATATTTATCTATCTCTATCAAAGCACTCAGGAAGAGATCTTATAAACACATTAAGAAAATCACAAAGCATAACAACACAGTGTTTACCTAGTTCACCCCCACACTGGGGCTACATCCACCAACTCTTATTCTTTATTGTCTTCATTCGATCAATTACAAGCATAGAGCCTCAAAACCATTACTCCACACAGGACAAAAGATCTATGCAACTCATTGGATCCTTCTTCCTTGCATTCTAGCACTAAGCCTTCCACAGTCTTGCTATAATGACTTTCACTTAACTCTGCAAGTTTCACACAGTATACACAAATCCTTACAATTCTTGATCACACAGATCCAACTCTTGGTACTTAGCCTACTTGCATACTAACATCACATAGATGCCTTCCTCTTCTTCCTTATATTTCCTATACAGCTATTTATACATACAAAATAGGCCTAATCATGGGTAAACCCATGGGACGACATCCCATTCCTGTTACATATTCCCACATCCCAAAAAGGACCCAAAAAGGGGCTGAGATCTCGCGATCTCTGCTTCGTCTTGTGCTCCTCCTTCGACAGGCTGTCGAAGTCCAAAAATAGGTCAAACTTGACCATATATCAACAAAACTTGGTCAAAGGCCAATAGTTCAAATAAAATAATATAAAATAATTGAAGAAGCACTCAAAGAATAGCTAGAATAAAAAGACAAGATCGTTGGAAATTTGGAACCAGAGATTGTCACATTAAGAAAGGATCTTCAAAAAAAAAATATGCAGAACAACTCAAAAGTTTTGGATGACATTATCAGCAGTCAAAAATCTCATCATGACAAGTTTGGACTTGGATAGAATTAGATAGAAAAAGAATCAAGATCCAAAACAACATAGAAAGAAACATATCCAAAAATCTATGCATAAACAATCAAGGGGGATAGGAATATCTACAAGGAAGATTACAGGGACACTCCTCCACTGAGAAGATTCATATTTCATAATCAACAATCGATAGATAGGCCTCAGGAATAAGAAGAATTCATAAGAGTGCCTCCTTTCAGAAGATCTTCAACTCCCAGGTATCAAACTATATTTTTTGGTTTATGTTATGCATGTAATAATTTTGGACATAAAGTTGTGAATTGTAGAGCTAACAACAAGAACACAAACAAATTTGAAATTCATACACAAAGGGGTTATCCAAGAAGGCCTAGTGAAACACAAAGAAGAAGTTACAATGGGTTTGAATCTTTGAGCACTGAAGTGGAATGTTACAAATGTAACAATTTTGGACACATGGCCAAATATTGCAAAATGAAATTCCCTCCTAGGGAACCACAACATAATAATAATAGTCACAGACATGAACCTCAAAAAAGGAAATGGATAAGAAAGAAGGATCAGTATAGAAATGAAGAATGCACACTCTCTCTACAAGATAAGCAGAAGAAACGTGGTTGGTATGTTGATAGTGGGTGTTCAAAACACATGATAGGTGATAGAGACAGGTTTCTTACATTACGAAAGGAAAGATATGGATCAGTCTCCTTCAGAAATGATGATTCAACCAAAATCATTGGAAAAGTCATAGTCAGAATTGGGAACAAGAATACAAAGGTAGAAAATGTTCTACTAGTAGAAGATATGAAACATAATCTTCTAAGTGTGAGTCAAATGTGTTACCAAGGTCATAAAGTTACTTTCGATTCACAAAAGTGAGAGATAAGAAAATAAGATTCGGGAAAATTGATTGCTATAGCTACGAGAACTTCAAGCAACATATATTTGTTAAGTGAAATTGGAAATGAAAAGTGTTGTCTAGGAAAGGAAGATGAAATTTGGCTATGGCATAGAAGAATGGGTCACATACTTTTTGGTAACCTTGTAAAAGTTAGCAAAATAGAAGCAGTCATATAAATGCCCCATATCATGAAACCAACCAGCATTTTATGCAAGCATTGTCAACAAGGAAAGAAAATAAAGACCGGGTTCAAATCAAAGGAATATCCAATGATAGGACCACTTGGAATTGTGCATACTGATCTAGTTGGACCAACTACAATAAAGGGCTTAAAAGGTGAGATATACTTTATGTTATTATTTGATGATTATACACGAATGACCGCAGTTTTATTTCTCAAGAATAAGTCATAATATTTTGAAAACTTCAAGATCTACAAGGAAATGGTTGAAAATGAAATGGATTCAAAAATAAAATTCTTGATATATGATAATGTAGGAGAGTTCACTTCAAAGGAATTTATGGACTACTGCAACAATCATGGAATAAAAAGGAAATTCTCCGTTGCTAGGACACCTCAACAGAATGGAGTTTTTGAAATAAAGAACTGGACAATATAAGAAATGGCTCGAACAATGCTAATGGACTCCTAATTGGCATATATTGTTTGGACACAGAGATTGCATACATCAGTTCACATTCAAAACAAAGTAATTCTCATAAACAACACTGACAAAATTCCCTACGAGCTATGGAAAGGAAGACCAATAAATGTGAAGCAATTCAGAGTTTTTGGAAACAAATGCTACATCAAAAGAGAAGATGGAAGAATGGGAAAGTTTAACTCTCATTTGGAAAAAGGAGTACTTGGTGGTTACTCAAGTACAAGAAAATCATACAAGTGTTACAACCTGAGATTGAACAAAGTGGTGGAAAGCATCAACGTAACAATTGATGAAACAGGTAGACAATAATTAAAGGAAGAAGAAAATGAATCAATGGAACAACTTTACGAAGAAGAAACAACAGATGAAAAAGAAGGGGAAGACGAAGAGGATATGACAGAAACAGAAGAGAAAGTTAAGCAAGTGACTCCAAAAACACCTAGTAGACAAGTACAGAAGAATCATCCTTCAGATCAGATTATCAGAAACAAAGATGTAGGAGTTGAGACTATAAGAATAATCTGTTCACCGGAACAAACACACCTAGAACTCACATCTACTATTGAACCAACCTATTTTGAAGAGACCGGTAAAGATGAATTTTGGAACAAGTCCATCGATGAAGAATTGGATCAAATAGAGAAAAATGCACTTGGCAATTGGTTCCAAGACCAAAGGATAAGAATGTGATAGGCACAAAGTGGGTATACATGAATAAATTGAATGAAGATTGACAAGTTACAAGGAACAAAGCTATATTGGTATGTAAAGGATATGCACTGATTGAAGGAATCGACTTTGAAGAGACATTTGCCCCAGTTTCCAGAATGGAAGCAATCCGATTATTTTCAGCTTATGCATGCTTCAAAAATATTAAAGTGTATCAGATGGACATAAAATCATCTTTTCTGAATGGGGAACTTGAAGAAGAAGTTTACATTGAACAACCAGAAGAATTTCAGTTGTCAGAGAACGTAGACTATGTGTGTAAATTAAAGAAGGCCTTGTATGGTCTAAAACAGGCTCCTAGAGCATGGTACTCTATACTGGATAAATATTTACAGTAGGTAGGGTTTAGAANAATTGAATTTTTTGTTGATGATATTATTTTTGGTAGTGATGATGACAGGTTAAGCCAGAAATTTGCAAATGATATGCAGAATGAATTTGAAATATCATTACTTGGAAAACTATCATTCTTTCTGGGACTTTAGAGACGTCAAAGAAACCAAAGAATTTTTATTTCTCAAACCAAGTATATCATAGAAATGCTAAAGAGGTTTGGAATGGAATATTGCAAACCAGTCATCACGAGTCCCATGCAAACTAGTTGCATGTTGAGCAAAGATGATGATTCAATGTATACAGATCAGAGGCAATACAGGTCAATGATTGGTACCCCACTATATGTGACAACATCCAGAATAGATGTAATGCAAGCAGTTGGACAGGTTGCAAGATTTCAAGAAGCACCAAAGTATTCACATGTACTAGCAGTGAAGAGTATTTTCAGATATATGAAAGGAACAAAATATTTTGGATTATGGTATCCAAAAAGAAAGGATCTATCACTTATTGCCTACACAGATGAATATTGGACAATTTGAATTGATGATTGACGAAGAACCAGTGGATCAGTGTTCTACTTGGGTGAGTGTTTAGTATCATGGCTAAGCAAGAAACAATCATCGATATCTTTATCTATAGCCGAGGAAGAGTATATTCCAACAACAACATGTTGTACACAGGTTCTTTGGATGAAACAAACTCTGACATATATATAGGTTGAGTATGATGATCCCATTCCAATCTATTGTTATAATACAAGTGTCATCACCATCTCAAAGAACTCGTTGATGCACTCCAAAATGAAGCACATTCCAATCAAGTATCACTTTCTACGGGAACATGCTGCATAAAAGAACATCAGATTTGAGTATGTGGGAACAAAGGAACAAATGGAAGACATCTTTACAAAACCACTTCCACGGGAAGCCTTTGAGTATATTCACCAGAGAATCGGAGTTATTTCTACTGAATTCTTTTGAATTCTTATCTTATATGTCTTAGATGTACATGAGGAAGCACCCTAAAGAGGACAGTTCAATTAGGGAGAACAACCCTGGATGGAAAGATATGTTTTCCATTGATGACAAAGGGGGAGAGATTTATCAGATGCAGAGGACAGAGGCATGATTCCAGGCAGAGAAATGGTCACATAGATGCATAGGACAAAGGCATGGTTCTAAGGGGAGCATCAATGATATGACTTCAGTATTGCATGACATGATTTCAGTATTGCATCAAAGTTTTTCCATCAGTTCCAAAGGGGAATATTTTTTATTAAGGTTGGTTTTCATTGATGTTAACCCTTGGACAAAGTCTGGTAGCGAATTCCGGTAGCACAAAGGTTTGAGTATAATGTTATGAGTTTTAATATATTTGAAGGTAATAATACTCTATATGGATATTACACGTCATTCCATTTCTGGTGTTATGTGGAACGTCACATAACTCCTCACGGTTAGAGAGTTCTGGCCATGAGAACTTGGAGAAACCAGGTTTGGGTAATGGACCCAAGATTGTTTGATGGATAATGGTATGATTTTTGATATATTTGTAGGTAATACTATTCTATATGGATAGTACATGTCATTCCATTTCTGGTGGTATGTGGAACGTCACATAACTCCTCAGAGTTTGAGAGCTATGGCCTTATGAAGTTGGAGGATCCTCATATGTTATCTAGAAACCCTAAAAGGTCAAAGTAGTCAAAGTGGTTTAAGAGATTTTAAAAGGTAAATAATAAAGTGAAGTGATGAGTGTACTATTATTCAAAGTGAATACAAAAGAAATTATTTAAATAATAAATTTAATGGAGAAATTAGAAGTGGGTTAACCCTAAATTAAGGAAAGTGGGCAAAATGACCTAGAATATGCTTCTAAGGAAGCTACTTGGAGAGTATAAATAAGAGGCAAGGCTCTGTCATTTTATATAAAAATTGAGCATGTTGAATATCTACAGGTGACTGAGGTAACCAAAGGATATCTAAGCCAAATTTCAGAGAGAAGGTGAAGTAAAGAAGGCCAAATTTCAAGGGAGGATAAATTATTTTGATGATGCTTTATAAGGTATGTTATTTATAGGTCATCTCACCATTTTTGCAATAAAAATTTTTCTAGAATGATCCAAACCTTGAAATTGATATGTCATTGAGGAAACATATCCAAGTATCTTTGGTAAAAATTTCAGCTTGTGGGTCATTGTATTTTTGGAGTTACACGCCGTGGAAAATAGGGTTTGAAACTAGTCTAAAATGTCATGTGTTTCAGGTAAAAACGTCATAACTTATTCCTAACAGATAAAAATTTAGTAATACAAAATTTGTTGGTTAGAGTATCGTATTTAGTATTCTTTGTAAATGTTTCATATCCATACAAAAAATATTATGTGTGGGGCATGCTCTACAAGGTCGCTCTCTAGAATAAGCCAGAATTCAACAAGGTATGCCATTTTTTCTATAACTCTTTTTCTAAGAGGTTTCAAGTAGTGAAACCTGGAGAAATTTCAAAAAACACATTGAAGAACACTGTGTAGTATTTTCATATCTTTATTCATTACAGGTACATAGTTATGATTATTTCAAGTTAGGGTTGTTGACTAGTACAAAACTAGTCATGTGAGAAAATGCTAGTCTCTTGTTGTTAAAGTTAAGGAAGATTTGCAGGTTGAGGTATAGGTTGGTTCATGGTTTATGAAATTTTTTATGGTACAAGTTGATTGCAGGTTGAGGTACAGGTTGGTGCATGGTTTATGCACTTGTTTATGGTAATGGTTGATTACAGGTTGTTTGGTACAGGTTGGTGCATGGTCGATGCACTTGTGTATGGTACAGGTTGAGGTATAGGTAGATGCATGGTTGATGCATGGTTCAGGTTATTGGTATAGGTTAGCTATAGGTCAGTGGTATAGGTTGGTACAATTGTACAGTGGTATATCTCACAGTGATAGTGTGGCAGTGGTTCCATCATTCTACTTATACGTGAGGGTGGTTGGACAGGGCAAGGATAGGTGGTTGTAGCCACCTTCCTATTGTAGTCGGGGAACTTAGGGGGTTGTATCCTCCTTCTGGTTGTAGTCATAGAATTGGGGAGTTAGATCTTCCCTCAGGTTGTAGCCTGAAAAATTAGGGGGTTGGAGCCTCCTTCCAGTTGCAACTGGAAAAAAAAAAAAAGTTTGTGCTTCCATTGAATGTAATTATTCAATACATATAAGAAAAATCATTATGTGGTTTTCTCCCACTTTGGGTTTCCACTTAAAACACTGGTGGACTATGTATGTGTATGATTGTTCATTTTTTCATTGTTTATTTAATCTACAGTTATTGGATGATAATGATACATTGATATAAAACTTAGATAATATGGTTAAAAAGGATTAAATTTCTCTATTACTGATTCACCCCCCCTCTCAGTAATCCAACAAACCTACAATTTCTAAGAAATAAAGAACAACCTCATCATTTTTATGTTGGAGTTTTTCCTTCACATTTCTCCATGATAATTTCTATTGTTCATTCTATTAAATTCTTATGTGATTGAATTGTTTAATTATTCACTTTGTTGTGGTATATATCTAAGTAAATTTATGTTAATAGAAGTGACACATGATGTCTATTATCTTCTTCCCAAGCCTAGTCTGTTGGCCACAACTACTAGTTTATTTTGACTATTCAACTAGAGCCTAGAGGATTTTAATGGTGAATAAATTCAAGTTGTTATCCAAAGTGGCTAACCCCATACCAAGTTTCTATGTTTGTGTGTTCATAATCAACATTATTCCTCCTATATTGACCATTTGGAATTTCAGTGAACTCATGTGCACCCCCCAAATCTTGCATACTACTAAATTGTTGGGTTAGTAGTTCCATCCTTGTGCCCACACTTTCTATCAACCCTACATCAATCAAATTGAATGGATATGATTTTATTTATATTAGTGTTCTCAATTTAATAATGTTGCAATACTTTTCTTATACCATACATATTTATATAACCTATAACTATCTCATTAGATTTACAACTTTGTATAGTTATACATTAGGAACCATAGTGTTCTATCATATAGCTTACTTGTTAATTCATTAACCACCCTTGAAAATAGTGATATAAACATTACATTAGCCAATTAATTGGGATGGAAATGAATTGAAGTAAGCCTTATTTTCCTCATCATGGATGAAGCTCTATATTCCTTCTAATGCTGGAGTATTGTTGGGAATTGTGATGAGCTATGTTTTTACATAAGCTGAATCATTGGTTGGAAAATCATAACTTAGGAAATTTTGTATTCATGTGATATGATGGTGTTTAATTTAATAAAAATAATAGTGTTGGTGTAATGTACCTAGGGAGGATAATATGGGGTACCTAGGGAGGTACCCAAGGGGGATATTTAGTGTATTGTGGCCATAATCATGGAATAAATACAATATGTAGTTAGAGGAAATAATATTATAATAAAGGGTAGTTGGCATAGTCCCCTAGGAATACTTATGAAAATGATATTGATATATGTTTGATGTATTGTATTATAGAAAGCATGGGTTTTGGAGTGATTCATTCCATAAGGTGTACTTGATGGTGTTTCCATACATTATGGGCTCTCTCTATATATCTTGGTGTTATTTTTGTGTCTATGCATTATATTATTTATAAATTTTAAGGGTTGTATCTTTTTTGTGATTCAATTTCAATGGTTAAGGAGCTCCATTGAAAGGTAAGTTATTTCATCAAAACTCTAATTCTAATTTTTTGTTATAGTAAGCAAGATGAATTTACAGGAAAATTGAATAGTC
>SNQJ01S0049917.1:60369-72458 GCA_010110895.2 Picea sitchensis | reverse complement strand
TTCTTACAACACCCCAAACATGATTTATCATTAAAGATCTAAATTTTAAAACTATTTGCAAAAGAAAAACACACCAAACTTGATAGGTCATCCATAAAACCAATCCAAAACCATTAAAGAAATCTGATTCTAATACTACCTATTACCATTTACAACTCCCCGACAATGGTGCCAAAATGTTGTTGCAATTATTTGCATAAGATATTACCAAACATAAATTATCAACCGGGATTCGTAATCAAAAGAGTTGATGCACTATATGTGTTGATAACAGATAGGTTCCTATGTCTGTTTAGTATAGTTTAGATAAGAAAACCAACAATAACAAAACACTATGTTTTCAAAGATAACACTCTTCACACAATTCAGAAATTAGAAAGCAAAACTTGCAATCATACACTCAAAAGATTTTGTACAGATAATGTCTTGCCCATTTACAAGCTCATGAAGTGGAAAGATGGACTTTGAATTAGTTATATGTAGCTTCTACTCTTAACAACAACTAGCAATCAAATCTAGGCACACTTCAACAATATCACTCCAAACTTAGAAGAGAAAATTGATAACAAAACTTCTCAAGCAAACAGTGAATCGAAATGTTCTTTCTTAGGTGACAAATCTGTTCATTAGAGGCTCATGAAATGAAAAGATGAACTTAAGATCTATCTCCTAGAGAAACTAAAATAACAAGTGGGATGCTCCATTAAAGCTCATGTATGGTGAAATATGGAGATCCAACTGTTCTTGCATTACCACACTTTGCAACAAATTCGAATAGTGAAATCAAACAAAATATCATGAAATCAAAATAACAAATACATGAAATGAAAATCTACACTAACAATTTACAATAAGCTTACCAAGATGGATCGGTGGCCTTTTCCAATGACAACATGGAAGATTTTAGATCACCATATGTTAACTTATAAGAGAGACAAAATCACTGAATTCAATCTTGCATTAATCTCCAACAAGTAGGCTTACAAAAAGAGTCTTTTCATGAATCCATTCTACGTCATAACAATTCTTCTTTAAGAACCATTCTTGCATCATGATAATTCCCCTCTACTCATACCTATGAGGTCTTATTTATACATAAAATCCATGGAGGAATGGATGAAACCAAATCCCCAAACTAAGAAAACAATTTTTACAATTTTAGGATAAATCCCAAAAATTTGTGTTTTTTAACAATTTGGGCAAATTCGAGTTAGTCCCCCACCCATATCTCCCAAACAAATTCTAATTTTGAAAAATGGCTAGTTATTTACTCAATTTATCATATCCTAGACAAAACCCATGTTTTATAATTTTGAGATCTGATACCATATGCACGGAAATCGAGGCACAAGTGGACAGTTTGAGTTTTTTTTATAATTTTGGTAGAATCATTCCCTCTGAGTTGGAGGTACACACGTGTGATATGGGTGAATTCTGACACATGCGTCCTCATGAAAACATCATTCTAGACAAAACCCATGTGCCCGATTTTCCTCTAGAAGCTTTCCAAAGTTTTGAATTATTTCTAGTACTAGATTAGCACAGGCTGGTACCGGAATAGGTGGAGCCTTGGTACCGGAATAGACTGGGTACCATATCATGTTTCTTAAGATTCAAAGTGATTAGGATCATACATAATCAAGCATTTAATCTAATTAACTCAATAAAACTAAACAAATCATGCTTTAATCATAGGTTACCTCTTCTGCATGTGAACAAGGTCATCGAGTGTATTATGGAGGAAATAATCAATTAGATACATATGGAATTTGTAAAATAGGTTCAGATAGAAGGTAATATAGGGCATTAGAAGTGTCAAAATTGAGACTCAACACCTATTGTTATAAATATTTGTAGGAACCAACCTTCTAGAGACACCAATCCCCATTGGTACAAATCCTATTAGGAACCAACCTACTATTATAGATCTTCGTAGACAATAATCTACTAGAGACACCAATCCCCATTGTTAACAACCAACTTAGAAAGAGACACCAATCTCTTTGTTTGAGTGACACCCACCTACTCTTACATATATTTGTATACACTAATCTACCAAAGACACCAATATCCATCACTAAGAACCAACTTATTAAGAGACACTACTCTCTTTGTGTGATTTTCACCAACCTTCACCGAGTTTGCTTGCTACTTCTGCCTTCACCATGTTTTCTTATTGCTTCTTCCTTCACTAGGTTTATTCATTGCTTCTACCTTCACTAGGTATTCTCTCTACTTCTTCCTTTACTAGGTTTGACCAAAATTTTAATTTCCAAATGGTAACTTTCCCAAAGTTTTTTTTTTGGGCCTCTTCCCAAGAAATAACTTGTATAGCATGCCATGTATCCAATTTTGCAAACATTATTATGAAATTTTTACCTGAGGTACTTTTGTATGTCTCCTTTGTTCTCTGAAATTTTCACAATCAGAAGAGTCACATAAAAGAAGTTATAGTGAAAATTCCAAGATGACCTATTTGAAAATGATCTCAGGACCGTTCATAAACCCTAAATTCCATAAAGAATATCTCAGAAAGTACAATGAAACAAAATATGAAATTTTTACTTGAGGTACTTTTATGTCTCCTCTGTTTTGTAAAAAAATCACAGTATGAAGAGTCCCAAAAAATAAGTTATAACGAAAATTCCAAACACGCCTGTTTGAAATTGATCTCAAGACCATTCAAAAACCCTAAATTCCATAGACCATATATTCTAAAGTACAACAAAACAACATCTAAAATTTTTAGTTGAGGTAATTTTTTATGTCTCCTCGACTCTGTAAACATTTCATAGTATGAAGAGTCCCAAAAAATAAGTTATAGTGAAAATGCCAAACTGACCTATTTGAAACTAATTTTTGGAGAATTCATGAACCCTACGTTCCATAGGAAATATCTATGAAATCATAGCAAACCAACATATAATTTTGTTACCACATGCACAAATAAATATCTCCTCCATATCTATAAAATTTCAAGGTCTGAACCCTTGAAATTTTAGACCTTGAATTCATGTTGGCCATCCTTGTGTCCGTTTTTCTCTACCATTACACTCTTCACACCATCTAACTTTATATGTTTCATGTCGATTAATGGGGGATACATCAAGGCCCTCCTTCGACGGATTTCATCCTATCGATTTGAGATCATTATCCAGGTTTGAAATCTAGAAACCAGTTAGTACCTTAGGATTTGTAGACATCAACGACATATTCCCTTGCATTTCAGCAGTGGGTTTACGTCATTGGCTCCTGTTGAATGAATCTACGATTGTTAGAATTCAACTCATTTGTTCACACCTTCTAGATTGTACTAGGTATCTCAGGGTCCATCATTATCATCAATGGACTAACTCACGTCTATTAACGATATACATCAATGACTAGTAATCAAACGGTTTCTATCATGCTAGACCTCAACTCATTTGTTCACATGTTGTAGATTCATACCATTGGGATTTTCAACGAAGACCTTCAGTTTGGACCACCATTTTCCTTGATGGCATTCCCTCCCAAGTTGCGATGGATTTAGTCATGAGTACTTCAGAGATCAATCGGGCATCGAGTCCTCTCACTAATTTGTATACTATGACATAGATCCACATTTGCACTTGGTCGTGGCTATGTCTTCACTTGTGATAGGGATCCACAATGTATGCTTTTTGTGGCCATGATCTAATTGTTTTCATCATGCATGGATCCACAATGTACTATTTTTGGAGGCGATGCTTAGTTTTTGTTACCGAGCATGGGTATGCCTGCCTCAGGTATGTTATTATTATGTTTGTAAAGTATTTTGGCCACCAGGCACCTCTTCTGACCTCACACTTTAGGGGTCATTTTTTATACAGTTATTTGCCACCTGATCACCTGATAGGCATCATCTAGAGGTTAGCAATCTGAAACACTGAATTATACCACTTTTCCCCTGAGTTTGCAATCCCTTTTTTCCTGGTCGTTGGTTATCCTTTTAAACCATGTAACCAAAATTGTTGGTCGCTCATTTTCCTCTTTCAAAGGGTGACTAGTCGCACCCTTCAAGAATGTAGGGTGTGATTGGGTCTGTTACTCCCTATTTAGGATTAGTTTCTATGAGATGAGATTAAAATTCAGATTTTTCGTGGTTCGACCTCAAGAATCTTGTTATCTTGGGAATCTAGATCCTATCTATACTAACATTTTATCTTGTCTCTATTATCCTATATATTGAGGGTTTCTCATGGGAAAAAGGGAGAGAAAGGAGAAAGAAAACTTATACTAGCAGTTTGATTACATAGATTGGGAAAGGAACTTGGGAACGGACTACCTAAACTTCTTTGATTGTAAGTTGTAATCCATTTTTCCATTAATAGAAGATGTACAATATTTTCTTCCTTACTTGATTGCATGTAATTGTTATAATATTTGTAAGGAATTGATATTCTTATGTTATGTTGCTAGATCTATTATCCATTTATACATGATTCACTTGATATTGTGAAAGGTTTCTCTATGTGTGCAGATCTGTGTTGTTAAGAGAGAAGGACATCTTTGAGAAAGCTAACAACTAAGGAGCGTGTAGGGACAACCATCAGATCACCAGGTAAACCTTCCATTCCATCAGCTCGTAGATTCTTCTCATGTATAAGATAGATCTAGGAAAATATGTTGCTTGCATCTCTATTATATCTTAGGTATAGGAACAACCTAAGGGAGGTAACTCTTGTAGGGTTCATTTACCCTACAACAATGGTAAAGAATCACTCTTGAGGAAGTCTGAACAATGTCACCAACAATGCAATATAATCAGTCTCATTCAATCTAGACATTCTTTGTATCCAACATACACAGTAGTACATCTTGAACATGGTTTGGTCAGTCTCAACAAATCCAAGTCAATTCGACAAGAAACCGTCGACTCAACAAGAAGACATCAGTTGTATTCACATATCAACAACTTCAAGTATTCCCCCCCTTGAGGGATCAACAAGTAGCAGCAATATCTCTTGTCAAAAATTCCATTCGATGGATACCCAGTTGAAACTCCAATCGACTATCATGCCAGGTCAATATTTGGTTGAACATTTATAAGGAAATCATCAGTAAGTAAGAGGAACACTACATGACTATACAACCAATGATACATAATGATATGAAGTCCTCAAACATCTGGTCAAATGTTCCCATGAACATCCACCAATCCAACAACAATATATCCTAGTAGTCAGCACCGATCCACAATTCTATCTTTCATGTCCCTTATGCAAATATCTGAAAGCATGATTTCCATTCCTTCGAATTTTCGGTTGAGGATAATTATAAGGCACATATTTTTGTGCTACATTATCAGAGGAAGTAGGCTCATGGATATGTTCACTTACAGGAGTAGAACAAAAATGTCATAAGTAACATCATGCTCAAGTTATGGCATGCGAGGAACAAGAAAATCATCAATATGTTCAACAGAATCAACAATAGGTTTCTCTTGTATCAAACCAGTCTAAACTCCACCTGCAAAAAATAAAAATCCTCTCATTGTAGCAAGGTCAAGTGTAGGTAGGGAGGAAACAACAACACAATATCCAAGTCCTATCTTAAGGAATGGAGACCTTTGACAATTGATGATATTATATAAGGTTTCAGTACTCTTTTCAAACTTCAATATTCTATTCTACTTAATAATTGTTTTCTCCAGTTCCTTTCTTAAGGAAACAATTCCAGATTCTATCTCTTCATATTTTTATTCCTTTTTCTTTAGTTGGATTCTCACCACCTCTTCCATAATTTTTTCCTCTTTTAGTTGAATCTTTATGTTGATAATAGTATTCTCCATTTATTCAAGTGTGACATTTTGTCTTTTGAATCATGATCCTCTTCTTCAAATTTCTGCAATTGTTCCTTTTGTTTCAAATTCCTTTTCCTAATCTTTTTTATTTCACTTAAGGAACACATGAGTTCTTATTCAAGATCCACTTCCCCATCTATTTTAGAATTTTCCTCTTCTTTTGAAACCATTGTTTCTTTCCCTTTTTCTTTGATAGCCCTCGATTACAATACCCATAGTACAGATATAAAAATATGATCCCTGTGGTGAATTTCTCTATTCGCTAGCCTTGAATCTATCTCTATGCTTCTTCTTTACATAGGTTCAATCAAGTGTTAAGAACCCTTTCGATCATATGACCAAAAACCACATCCACTAGCTAAATTCCTTCTTCATTTCATGATATTAAACCTCAAGTGGATTTCTGGAGTGACTTATTCTGAGCCCTCAATCTGCTCCTTGAATGGATGGTCGAATCTTATTTACGAAGTCAAAGTGATCCATTCATAGTGAACATAACTCAAAAAGATCCAACAAGCTATTTCAAATCCTTTTCAATCGTGATTGTTGATTCTGAAGTCTGGAAGATGGTCAGATTTACATATTTGGGATATGGTGAAGCCTCTCCATTAATCGTTGATCAGTTATCTTCTAGGTGGATGAAAAGGATTATTCTTTGGACAATCTAAACTTTCATTCACAGTCATTGATCATCACTGAAGGGATGATCAAGATCTCTCCTCGAAACATTTTGATCAGAATGGAGGTCGGATTAAGACTCTGAATTCGCTTACCCAATGGGTGGTCTGGATTACTCATTGATACCTGTGATGGAAAAATCAGATTGGTTTTCAGAGTGTTTTGTCGGGGTCAATGAGGAACGAAGTTCCAATGACTGGCATTGATGAATGTGTTGGTTGTGGAACCTGATTATATTCCTGATTCAAAGGTTTGTTTCAAGCATTCTTGGACACAACTATCGCTGAGGGGTTCTAGGGGGGGCGACGACAATTTTTGTATCCCCCCCCCCGACAAGGGATTCGGGGGCATCACCCCTGAACTGAAATTTTGGGAAAAATTACCTTGTAAAATATTGTAATTTCATATTCAATCTGGACCATTCACTATAATGTGACATATCTTACAGTAGAAGTTATTTTAGGGTTTTTTTCCCTAGAACGCAATCCTATTTTATGAGGTAATTGTATTGTGGCTGTGTATTATCATGAATATTGTATTCTGAGAGAGGAGACTATGAGAGAAACAAAAGGAAACTACAACGAGTGTGTTGTAGGTTGTATCCCTTCATTTTGCTAGATAATAATATGGAAGGACCTGGAAATTTATCTGGTGGATGTAGCCCACACTGGGTGAACCACGTATATATGTATCTCTATTTTATTTTGTATCTTTTGTTTGTTATTTCTGCATTTTTTTTTTTATTTCTCTTTGATCCTGTTTTTCTAACAATTGGTATCAGAGTGAAAGGTAACTCGTAGGAAAAGAGGGTTCCTGATTCGAGTGGGAGCAATGGCGGAAGATTGAAATTTTAGGGTCGAGAAATTTAACAGCCAAAACTACTAGTTATGGAATATGCAGATGGAAGATTATTTATATTAGAAGGATCTATTCCTACCATTGGGAAGAATAGCAAAGAAGCCGACGACCATGAAGGGTGAAGAATAGGAGGTTCTTGAAAGAAAGGAACTAGAAACAATACGGCTAAGCCTGGCAGCATCGGTGGCCTTCAATATTTCAAAATAAAAGACAACGAAGAATTTGATGGACGCATTGGATAAATTATATGAAAAACCATCGGCGTCCAATAAGGTATTTCTAATGAAGCGATTATTTAATATGAATATGTCAGAAGGTGGGTCTATTGTAGATCATTTAAATGAATTTAATACAGTTACTAATCAACTATGTTATTTAAAAGTGGACTTTGATGATGAGGTCAAGGCTCTTCTAGTCCTGTGCTCATTGCCAGATAGATGGAATGGCTTGGTCATGGTTGTAAGTAACTTTGTCTCTGGTTCAACAACTCTAAAATTTGATGATGTTGTTGGTGTTATTCTTAGCGAGGAAATGCAATGGAAAAGCACAAGTGAGACATCAGGTAATGCATTAAACATGGAGAACAGGGGAAGACAAAAGGATAGAGGAAAGGGCTCAGGGAATCGCAAAAATTATTGGAAGGGCATATCCAAATATAGACTAGGAAAGATAGAGTGATAGAATTGTGGGAAGAAATTACATATCAACAAAGACTGCATAGTTCCAAAGAAACAAAGAGATGGACAACAAGAGAAAAATAAGGAAGCAAATGTAACAGGTGATGTGTTACAAGATTTTTTGATTCTTTCTATAGATAATATTTCTAAGTCCTGGGTAGTAGATTCAGGCGCTTCATTTCATGCCACACCCCATAGGAAACATTTTCTAGATTATGTTCAAGGTGATTTTGGACAGGTTCATTTGGGTGATGATGCACCATGCAACATTGTTGGAATGGGTAAGGTACAAATAAAGAAAAAGAATGGAAACCAATGGTTGTTGAAAGAGGTAGACATGTTCCATACCTAAGGAAAAATCTAATTTCAACAAGGCAGTTGGCAAGTGAAGGTTTTATATCTATATTTACAGATAAGGCATGGAAGGTCACCAAAGGATCACTGGTGATAGAAAAAGGAGGGAAGGTAGGTACATTGAATTTATGTACTGGTAATACTGACTCTTCTATATATTTAGCTTCTACAGGAGTGGATACAACACTATGGAATCATATTCTTGGACACATGAGTGAGAAGGAGATGCAGAGACTTCACAAAAGAAATTTGTTTCCAAATCTTAAACAAATTGATTTGGATTTCTGTGAGCATTGTGTTTATGGAAAACAAAAGAGAGTCATATTTCTCAGTCGGAAAAGAAAAGAAGAGTGAAAGGTTAGAGATTATGGATACAGATGTATGGGGACCATCTCAGGTATCATCTCTTGTTGTTTCTCATTATTTTGTTACATTTATTGATGATGCAACTAGAAAAACTTGGGTTTATTGCATTCGGAAAAAATATAATGTTTTTGATACTTTTAAGAAGTGGAAAGATTTGGTTAAGAATGAGACAGGAAAAATGTTGAAGTGTCTCAAATCAGAAAAAGGAGGTGAATATTGTAGCAAGTATTTTGATGATTACTGTTCATACCATGAGATTCTAGAGAGAAAACAGTTCCAGGAACACCACAAGAAAATGGTGTGTCATAAAGGATGAACAAGACAATCGTGGAGCGTGCAAGGAGTATGAGATTGCATGTTGGGTTTCCCTTACAGTTTTGGGCAGATTTTCTACATACTGTTGTTTACTTAGTAAACATAGGAACTTCAAGTTATTTGGATGGTGGAATTCTAGAGGAGGAATGGACAAGTAAAAAGGTAAACTATTTTTTTTGGAAGACTTTCGGTTGTGAAGCATTTGTCCATATTGATAAAGAAAATAGAACAAAGCTTGAGGAAAAATCCAAGAAGTGTACCTTTATTGGATACAGTGTTAATGATTTTTTTTATCTCTTATGACATTATGAAAATAAAAAAATCATTAGGAGTAGATATGTCATATTCAATGAGAAGGTCATGTACAAAGATCGATTGCAGGGAAAGAAATAGGAAAAATAAAAACCATAATACATAGTGTTTGATGAGATCACCGAAAATGAAATTCCAAAGGTACCAGAAAATCAAAATGTACAACAACATGAGCAACATGTACCTAAAACTCCTACAAGTGTTGTTATAATATCTACCAAGTTACGTAGAACCCCTGAACGATGCTCTCCTTCATTGTACTATTTATTGTTGACCGATTCTAGTGAACCAAAATGTTATGAAGAGACAATGTAGGTAGACACTAAAAGAAGTGGGACCAAGGAATGAAAGAGGAAATTGATTCCTTGGTAAATAACCAAACTTGGGGCTTGGTTCATTTTTCTGTAGGAAAACAAGCATTGCAGAATAAATGGGTTTACAATTTGAAGGAAGAAGATGGAGGAAAAAAGAAGTACAAGGCTAGACTTGTTATAAAGGGGTTTGCAAAAACGAAAGGTATATATTTTGATGAAATATTTTCTCTTGTTGTTAAAATGACTTCAATTAGGACTATTTTAAGTCTTGTGGTAGTAGAAGATGTGTATCTTGAACAGTTAGATGTAAAAACAACTTTTCTCCANTGAGGAAAAATCCAAGAAGTGTACCTTTATTGGATACAGTGTTAATGATTTTTTTTATCTCTTATGACATTATGAAAATAAAAAAATCATTAGGAGTAGATATGTCATATTCAATGAGAAGGTCATGTACAAAGATCGATTGCAGGGAAAGAAATAGGAAAAATAAAAACCATAATACATAGTGTTTGATGAGATCACCGAAAATGAAATTCCAAAGGTACCAGAAAATCAAAATGTACAACAACATGAGCAACATGTACCTAAAACTCCTACAAGTGTTGTTATAATATCTACCAAGTTACGTAGAACCCCTGAACGATGCTCTCCTTCATTGTACTATTTATTGTTGACCGATTCTAGTGAACCAAAATGTTATGAAGAGACAATGTAGGTAGACACTAAAAGAAGTGGGACCAAGGAATGAAAGAGGAAATTGATTCCTTGGTAAATAACCAAACTTGGGGCTTGGTTCATTTTTCTGTAGGAAAACAAGCATTGCAGAATAAATGGGTTTACAATTTGAAGGAAGAAGATGGAGGAAAAAAGAAGTACAAGGCTAGACTTGTTATAAAGGGGTTTGCAAAAACGAAAGGTATATATTTTGATGAAATATTTTCTCTTGTTGTTAAAATGACTTCAATTAGGACTATTTTAAGTCTTGTGGTAGTAGAAGATGTGTATCTTGAACAGTTAGATGTAAAAACAACTTTTCTCCATGGGGATTGGGAGGAAGATATTTATATGCAACATCCACAGGGGTATGAGGTCAAGGGTAAGGAAAATTTGGTATGTAGGTTAAAGAAGAGCACGTATGGCCTAAAGAAAGATCCAAGGCAGTGGTATTTTAAGTTTGATAGGTTTATGACAGAACAAGGTTATAGTAGATGTCATTCTGATCATTGTGTTTTTTTTTTAAAGGCTAGAAAAAGGAAGCTATATTATCTTTCTATTGTATGTAGATGACATGTTTGTTGCAGGGTATAATGTGCTCAAGAATAAATTAACTAATTCATTTGCAATGAAGGATTTGGGTGTTGAAATAAAATCCTTTGTATGAGAATAACAAGAGATAGGAAAAATCACAAATTGAAATTGTCTCAGGGTGAGTACATAGAGAAGGTGTTGGAGAGGTTTAGAATACAGAATGCAAAACCAGTTAGTACACCTTTGGCCAGCCATTTCTAATTAACCAAAGAAATGTGTCCCAAGACACAAGAAGAGATAAAATACATGTCCAAGGTCCCTTATTCATTAACAATTGGCAGCTTGATGTATGTGATGGTTTGCACAAGACCAGATATTGCACATATAGTGGGTGTTGTGAGCAGGTATATGAACAATCCAGGTAAAGAACATTGTGAGACAGTAAAGTGGATTCTCAGGTATTTGAGAGGTACTTCTACTCATGCATTATGTTTTGGAGTTTCAGACATTGTTCTACAAGGATAGGTTGATTTAGATATGGCAAGTGATAAAAATAACATGAGGAGCACCATAGGGTATGTTTTTACTATAGGTGGAACAACAACAATAAGTTGGATTTCAAAACTACAAAAGGTTGTTGAAATTTTAACGACAGAAGAAAAGTATGTTGTTTCTACAAAGGCTAGCAAAGAAATGATTTGGTTACAGAGTTTTACGGAGGAATTGGGAAAGAAGCAGGAGAATAGCAGGTTTTATTGTGATAGAGAGAGTGTCTTTCATATTGCAAAGAAATCAGTCTTCCATTCAAAGACTAAGCATATACAACTCAGGTACCATTTCATACGATCTATCTTGGAAGATGGAAATTTGAAGTTGGAAAAGATACATACTAGCCAAAATCCTACAGACATGTTAACAAAGGCAGTAACTAGGGAGAAACTGATTTCCTTCTCAGTTTCAGTTGGTCTTCAAGCATGAAGGTGAAAATGAGAAATTTTCCAGGTCCAAGGTGGAGAATAGTCTAGTAGGTACAACAACAATGGAGTTGTTGTGATCAGTCTCCAAGTGGGAGATTGTTGGTTGTGGAGCCTGATTATCTTCCTAATTCAGAGGTTTCTTTTAGTTGTTCTTGGACTCCAT
>SNQJ01S0049917.1:46623-60328 GCA_010110895.2 Picea sitchensis | reverse complement strand
ATAATGGTAGAATTTATTTTAGGGTTTTTTTCCCTATAAGGAAATCATCTTTTATGAGGGAATTATATTGTGGTTGTGTATTATTGTGAATTTTTTATTCTGAGAGAGGATACTGTGAGAGAAACAAGAGGAAATTACAGCGGGTGTGTTGTAGGTTGTATCCCTTCATTTTGTTAGATAATAATAAGGAAAGTGTTTCAGGATTAATCCGTAAGTGCGGACACAAACCGATCTCCCTGTATCCACCTGGATCTAGAACAAAATAGGACAGAATAATACTCTTTCCCTAGATTTAGACTATTGAATGAACTAGGAGGCAGGAATCATGGGCGTACCTTATGATCGCTTCCTTGGGTCTCTGTTGTACCAGCTTCGCTCCAATGCTCTTGTGCCACCAAGACCAAGACAACTCAAACCAATTGAAGTGAAAACAACTCAATATATTCAACAGTTAATCTATACATATGATCAAGGAGTTATGTAATAAAGTGACATCAACTTTATGGGAAAGGGACATATTACTGTATTAAATTGATAGAAAGAAAGAGTTACAACCTTAGCCTTGATGTTGCAAGTCTCCTTTCGATGGCTCCTAGCTCTGACACACACACTTACTCATGCATGAATAAGATCAACCACTTTTGATAACCTTGCTGGTGTCTCTAACTGCTGTAGCATCAGTCCTTCGTACAATCTTACACTAATTCTCCAATAAATCTCTTGCTAGCTTACTGCTTAACCTTTTCCATGAGCATTCTACTCAATTTATAAGAGAGAATGGATTAGTTACTTGGATAGGAATGATCCCAAGATATCAGAAAAGCCAGTACTTAGATAACCATTCAAATGCCATCTCATCCTTCTAGAAGATTCCCTTCTATAAGGCTCAAGAATCCATCTTTTTCCCTTCTTTAGAATATGTTCGCGCCCTAGCAGTTAGGTACAGTGCAAACCCCTCGCACCCTGTCTTAATGCAACCTGCGAGAATCATACATTCTCGCAGGCAAATATACAGGTAGCATGCGAAACTTCCTTAAAAGTATGATTTTAGGAAAAAGACAAAGGTAACTTTTCTCAGGAAAGTGTTCTAGTGAAGAGCCTGATTTCTCCAATATCATCACATCATCATGACAACCAAATTTATGGATAACAAAAGGACCTGGAAATTTCTCTGGAGGACATATCCCACACTGGGTGAACCACATATATCTATGTCTCTATTGTATTGTGTATATTATGTGTTTTGTTTCCACATTTGTTTTATTTTATTGCTTCGTGATCCTGTTTTTCTAACATAATGGTGGATCTTTGTCGACAAGTCGATCCGATGGAAGGTGTGGATCAATCTTAGAATTTTATTTGGTTGCTAACATCTTCCATCGATCTCCCTCCCAGATGGAAGGCTATAATTCGTTGTCGGAATACCCTATTCAGATTCAAATGGGAGATAAGGCTCTGAAAGCTAACTTTTCTCGATGGACGATCAAGATCCATCGTCAGACTTTTGTGTTCAGAATTGTTTGAGGACTTAACCTCTGATGGTCAGTATTGATGAATGGTGGATCTAGCTCGAAGATCCCTTCCAATGGATGGTCGTATTTCACTCTCGCCTACTTTCGGGTCCGATAAGTATTTAATCAGGACTGTCGATATGGTAGAGCTTCACTCCCAAATTTAATCACAGCCGTCGATTTCAGTTCTCTGCAACTATATGGATTTTGTAGAGTTGGAATTTGATACCTTGTTTTATATCTACGATCATGTTCACCTACACTTATTTAAACAACTACACACAAAATTCAACAAATATGCAGACATGAGATATAAATTCACAATTCTCAATATTTATTCAATGGTCGAAGGACATAGATATGACAATGATGTTTTGTTCCTTCGTGGTCATATCGACCTTTTCAAAAACACACACTTCTCCACTCTGCACACTTATTAACCTTCCTAATTACATGAATAATCATAATAAAAACATAAATCTCTCGGTTAGATATGAAACTAACAAAATCCTGAGCTATATTAGAAACCATAAATCATATTATTTTGTCCCTAAATATCAACAACAAAATCAACACTAATCTCAACTATCAAACAAAGACATATGCCAAGATGTCCTCTAGAAACATCTAGCTATTAGAATAAATAAAATTAGGGAACCAAATCCATTGGTAAATTGTGTTATGACCCTTTGGGTCAATCTCTAAATTCACTTAGGAATATGCTCTTGCATGCGACTCCTAGGGAAGAAAATAATTGTTCAAGAGATCTTCAACATCTATGCGATACTTGGAAACTCTTGCTGTTGTAATCCAAGTAGCATCTTCCTCTGATTATTTCTTCCACTTAACAAAATATTGGGAGTAGTCTTTACCTCTGGTATTCCTTACCACTTTCTTGTCCAATACTGCTTTAATCTCCTTATGAACTTTCTTATTCAACTATTCTTTTCATTAAATGGTTTGATCTTCATCACTTATAGGCTCATCTGTTGAAACACCTTTTGTCTCCTTAAAGGGATACAAATATGCCTCATTGAATATTGGAGAAATTCCAATACTAGTTGGAAGTTCAATATCATATGCATTGGCAAACAATTTCCTCAATATTCTGCAAGGTCCAATATTTTTCAGCTTCAATTTGTTGTAAGTCCCCACTGGAAACCTATCTTTTCTCAAATATTACATAACCAAATCACCAACTTGAAAGTCCACTTGTCTCCTTTTAATGTCATCCCTGTATTTTTATTTATCACTTATTTCCTGCAATATTTGCTTGACACTTTCTTGCAGCTCATGCATTCTTATAGAAAAATCCTCACCATTTTCACTCCTTAATTCCTGCTTTCCCAAAATTCTTTAGCTCATATACTTATCTTGGATGCATTCCATACACAATCTGGAATGGAATCATTCTTGTGCTCCTATTTGGTGAGTTATTATATGCAAAATCGACCTGAGCAAGCATCTGGTCCCACTACTTAGGATTTTCATACACAAGACTCCTCAAAATATTCCCCAAGCTTCTATTCACTACCTATATTTTCCCATCATTATGTGGGTGATAGGCTGACCTAAAATTGATATTAGTACCCAAATTTTTCCACAAGGTCCTCCAAAAATGACCTACAAACTTGGTATCACAATCTGAAACAATGCTTATGGGTAGACCATGCAATCTCATTATTTCTAAAACAAATAGATTTGAAATATGAGTTGCATCACTAGTCTTCCTATAAGAAATAAAATGATCCATTTTTGAAAATCTATCTAGCACAAGATAGATAGAATCATTCCCCCTTTGTGTCTTTGGTAATCCTAGTAAAAAATCCATGTAGATTGAATCCCATGGTCTGTTTGGAATATGTATTGGTTGATACAGTCCCGTGTTATGAATACTCCCCTTAGCATGTTGACATATCCTACATTTTTCCAAAAATTTCTTCACCTGATTCTGCATACCTGGCCAATAATAAAAAGAATTTACCTGTGCAAAATTCTTGTCTTGACCAAAACTTCTTGATAGTCCTCCATTGTGATTTTCTTTAATCATATTTTCCCCAATTGAAAACTTTGGTATGCATAGTTTATTGTTCTTGAACAACAACCCTTCCTGTGCATACAGTGCAACCATTGGCTTATGTTGCAGGAAACTAGGTTTTCACAAGCTACATAAGCATCCTTGAAATCTACATCATCCTTATACATTTCCTTTAGAGAATCAAAACCTAAAGTGATGACTTGAAGTTCTTGCAAAATCAAATTAACCCTACTTAAGGCTTCAACAACTTTATTAGTCTTACCACTTGTGTGTTTAATCCCAAAGGTAAAAATTTGCATAAATTCAACCCACTTAGCATGCCTTTGGTTCAGATTTGGTTGAATTCTTATGAATTGTAATTCATGATTGTCAGTGCATAGGAAAAACTCCTTGGGCATGATGTAATGCCTCCAATTCTTAAGTGCTTGAACAATTGCATAAAATTCCTTGTCTTAATAGGAATACTTCTATTTTTCTTCATTTAGTTTCTCATGGAAATATGAAATTGGTCTCTTCTCTTGACTCAAGACAACTCCTATTGCAGTCCCACTAGCATTAGTCTAAAATTGAAAATATTTATCAAAACTTGGAAAAGATAATATAGGATTTTCAGTAATCTTCTTCTTAAACATTTTAAAACTTCTCTCAGTTTCCTCAGTCCACTTAAATGGTTTTTCACTCTCTTTGATAGTTTTACTCTCTATTAATTCTCCTCTTTATGGCTGATTTCTTGAGCTTGAACTGCTCCCTTCTTCTTTAGAAGTTTGGGATCTTCCCTTGTGACTAAATTTTCCTTTTCCTCTTATAGGACCCCTATTACACATTTTTTCCATCACCCCTATGATTGTTAATGATGTAAACCTATCCTTTGTCTTTAGAAGGATCAGTTTCCTTAATCCCTGAAGCAGAATGAAGACACATTTTCGCAGAAAGATGAAAGTTATATTTTCCTTTGTAAAAACCTTATAAAAGGGGATCGTCACACCTTGCTTAGTGTTAAGGGTGAAACGATCTAGGATCATCGCAGGTTACACCATAGTGACCTATGGTGTCGTCGCAGTTTTCTTAGTGTTAAGGGTGCGACGATTTTCGTACAAAGGAAAAAGAAGAATTTTTCGAAAGTTCTAGAAGAGAAGATTCAAGGGTGAGGTGACCTCCGATCGGTTTGGATATGAATCTCATCCCTATTCTCATGGGATCATCCTAACCTATTCACCCTATCCTATTCAACTTATAAAAGGAGAGGAGTTCTCATTGGGAAAGTTAGATTGATTGGGTTTTTGAAGTTAGCTTGGAGCTTGATGAGTTTTGATAGAATTCTGATGTATGTTGTCAATATAGATTGTTAGTACCTCAAACTTATAGTCTTAGAATCTGTGGAGCAGAAGTGTGTGGGAAGCAAGGAACTGTTGGAAGGAACCTGACAATATCAAGGCATCTGGTTGTATCTTTCTTCCACATTATTTAATACAGATATACTTTTCTTTCCTATATGAATGTTATTTGTCCATATTGTATGATTCCATGATCACGTACATAATTTCATATCAAATAGATTATATTATTCTTTTCTTTTTTGTATTGTATTTCTTTGCGGATATTTATCCATAAGCCTTACGACGGAGTTGGGATCAAATTGGCGAAGTTGGTTCTACAACATTTAAAAGGTATGTTTTGGATCCTCTTCTTATTTGGTAACTAAAATATAAGAAAAGTTTAGTATACTGTCTTGTTTTGTTCTAGTTTTGGGTTGAAACTAGGAAGATCACTTTGTGTCTACACTTACCGATTTGTCCGATAACAAAATTGGTGACTCCACTGGGGAATAGATTTTTTTCCTAGTTTGTTTTTCTTTCTTTCTTTGATTTCCTAGGTTCTATTTTCTGAGTCACTGGGAGATCTAGATTAACTCTTTCACTATTTAATTTCACTGGAAAACCTTCATGCTTTTTATTTTTTCCATTTTTCCTTTGATCGTCCCACCCTTATTTGAGAGACAATGCGACGATCTAGGATCGACGCACTCTTCCTTGAGAGATAGTGCGACATCGTTGTATTATGTTAGTATGTAAACTGTGACAATCTAGGATTGACGCACTATGTTAGTCCTACAACCTGCAACGATTGTGAAAATTTTGAGCTTTTGGTAGTTTTCCTTGCCCAGATTTGTGATAAGTGTTTGGGGTGATTTGTTGGGTCTGTTTACAGTCTGCTTAACAACTTTGAATCTTCTTTTAGCCATTTTTTATTTTTTTTCTTCTGGAATATTTTTTATCTCTTGCTTTGAGTTTCTTTCAGTGACAAAGCATTTTTTATTCTGAATTATTTAGTGAAATAAGTCTTATTCATTGTATTGAATAGTTTAGTGTTTAGGTTGTTTTTATTTTGAATAAGTTTGTTATTGATTTTAGCTATATTTGAAACAAAACAAAAAAACAATTTCTTTCTTTGCATTAGATTGGGGGCATCCTTGCTTGGGGGCATCCTTCTCGTAATATAGCTTTCATCGAAGTGAAATATTTTCATTATCATTTCTTTTCATTTTATAGAGTCGGTCAAAACATCATCTCATCCACGCCATTTTCCTCTTGAGTAAATAACAACCTTAAGCACTTATAAGAATTGATTAGACATTTTTATATTTTCTGGTAGCAAACCTACATTAGGTTAGTTGTAGGGCTTTGGAATAGGTGTGAAAGATAACTTTCCAAATATGTAAACAAGCATAGAATCTTATGCTAGGGAGCGGTAAATCCACTTATAACATTTTGTCCTAGGAAGCCCTTCTAACACAAGGGTCAATCACAAGGTCACATTAGGGCTGACAGAGTTACTCACCCTGCTTTATTGGTCTTAGTGTAGAGATTGTGTGTATTATTGGGGGGCACTTGAGAAGAAAATCATGTGTGGACCTTCTCGAGGCGATTTCGGGCTTAGATACCTTGCCCTCACACGTGGATTAGATTGTCAACTACTTCCCCAAGCATCATTGTTATAATTGGTAACCTTAGTAGCCTATCTCTTTAGAGTATTTACACATGGTGATTGTGGAGGGGAAGTCTTCACGGTACCTGGAATCGACGTTGGCCAAACTCACTTGGGCTCCTTAGAGGGTATACCCATGTTTATGTGTGGGAGCTTGCACCAGGGTGTAAGTTCGTTAAGCAGGTTGTCAACGTAACTTTTCCACACACTCTATCTCATCCCCTTCTTACATTGTCCAAGCAACATTGGATTTCATCACCAACTAGTGCGTTCATTGTGAGAATGTTTTGTTTGTTTGCTTGCTTCCTAGATTTTAGTGTGTGTTGTTTATTTTCCCTAGTAGACTCTAGGTTGGATCTTTGTTTAATGGTGTCAGTTCCTGGAATGACCAATGAAGAAAACCCTGCTCTGGGGGAGCGTTTTGTTTTCCTTCTTATGAAAACGTTGGTCCTCCTTACATCGTTACTTTGAGCCTTCCAAGTCTCACAATTGGATTGTCAGTATGGTTGTTTTCCACTCCAGTAATATTGAATGCAGCAAGTGCTTTGGCTGTAATCACTTCCCCCCGAGAACATCAACCTCATGTTGATCCTTTTCCTTCTTCACCAGTAAGATGTCCTTCACCTTCTTCACTTGCAAGGTCTTCTTCCATTTCATCTTCTTCGCCGAGTGAAAGCTCTGAAGCTAGTAACCCAGTGGATAAGAAGAAGAAGAAAAGGAAGATTAAGAAGAAGAAAAATAACCAAGGGTCTAAACCTCCAACCACTGTTGGACATGTTGGAAAACCACCAGTTACTGATAATCCTGCTGGGAGTGTTGATGATGCCAAGATCACCCAAATAACCCATAAGCCCAAGTACCCTTGCATAATTTGTAAAGGTAGCCATCTTCTTAAGGATTTTCCTGGTCTATCCAAGGTTCTAGAAGCTTGGTCTACACACCCTTGCAAGCCCATGTCGTCAGCCTCTAAATAACATGTCGATGACCTCCTGTCCACTAGTCATGATACCATTGGGAAGAAGAAAAGTATATTCAAGTTCTTGTGTATGTTATGCAGAGGGAGTCATCAAACTCACCTTTTCCCTCATATGGATGAAGCCTCGAAATTAATGGAAGACATGATTTTTTCCCAGCCTCAACTTTTGAATGCTTACCACATCCTTACTCTCAACCCACTTGTCATCGATGGAATGATCAATCTAGTCCCTTCATCTATTATTATGGTTGATCAAGTAGTCAATCTGGTCACATCCTTAATTGAACTAGTTGACAAAGTGGTCGATCTGATCCCATCCTCGATCGATCCCACTCTCTCGTTAGAGAGTGAAACCCAAGTGGTCAATCTGTTTCCATCTGTCAACCCCATTCTCACCTTGGAGAATGCAACTAAAGTGGTCAATATGATCTTGTAATCAGTCGATCCTACTCCTCTGCTAGGGAGTAAACTTGATACTACCCACGTTTTTCTTATTGATACAGACACTACCGTGCTAGGGGGAATTCCTCCTTCTCCCATGGAACCTCCTCCAAGTAATGAGGTCATCCTTTTTTATTGGGGTGCACTAACTAGACCTCGTCTTCCCTCTCACATTCCTTTCAAGATTACAGTATAGGTTTGTGGTCGGGACGTTCCTCATACGTTGACAGACGAAGGTGCGTCTGTTAGTATTTTGTCCTCTATTGCTTGGCAAGATTTGGGTTATCCTTAGCTTGTGATGGTTACGCAGAATATGTTAGATTTTAATAGAAGAACCAATCAACCTTTAGGGACCCTTCCTTAGTTTTTGGTAACTTTTGGAGGGAAAACTGTCTTTATTGACATCATGGTAGCCCAAGCCCCCTTGGATTTCGATTTACTCCTTGGGTGAGATTATGTCTATGCCATGAAAGTTATTGTGTCCACTCTTTTCCGTGTGATATCTTTCCCTCACGATGGAATAATTTTGACTATATATCAACTTTCTTTCATTGGTCCTGATTTGATTACCAACTCAATGACCTACCTAAATGGTTCTTATATGTAGACAATATCACCCCCTCCATAAGTCAATTATGTGTCGTTGTCACCCATGCATTCAACTCTCAATGAAGATGAGCCTCTCGTTGTGTTAGCGCTCTGTAATTTGCCTAAGGCTGTGGAGGCAGTCACAGAGGCAACATCAAAACCACTTCGNATCCCTCCAAGACTTAGAGAGGGATCTCTCTATTTGATATAGATTTGTTTGAATATATATTATGCTAGCTAATGAGTTCAGAGTTTGGATTTTTTAAATGATTGGCTGGAATAGGAGAAAAGAGGTCCATTGGGTAATGGGGTCATAGCCTGAAGTTCAATAAAAAACAAGTTCTACAGACAGCCTTGTAGGGAAAGGTAGGCACTCTTGTTGGATTCTTTGAATTTGATTTTGTATTTAGAGGAGCAAGGTGAGAGGACCAGGCAATAACAAGGCAATCAAGAATCCTGAAATTAACCATTGAGAAGAAAACATTGACAATTATGTCAAAGCTAGAAACAGAGTGTATGTCTCAAAAAATTATGTTCTTTGAACTTCTTTGCATAATTCAGAGTATGAATAACTTAAGAAATACAATGGAAACAAAACACAGTGAATAAGAAAAACATCACCACTAAAAATGACACATGATTCTTGTAGCTACTGTGACTGTATTATTGGATTGATGAAATACAGAAAGATCTGTGAGCCATGATACAAAGTTCCATCCTGATCACTCCTATTCCAAACACATATATAAATCACAAACACAATCATTAGGCTCAAGAGATCGAATTCGATCCTCCTGGCTGAAAATAGCAAGTAAATCCCAAAGATCTGGAACTGCAAATTTGGTCGAATATACTGAACATAGGGGTACACTTAGTCATCGATTTCTCCCAATAAATGACACCTATGAAAAAAAAGAAGGTGGTTATTGTATATTATCTTGTCTGGATAAAAAACCTTCTTCGGTTTCTTAAATTTCGTCTCCACCTCGCCGAAAAATCTCCCGCAAAATCGGGACTGTAACAGGAAAAACCAAAAATCCAAACAATGAGGCTGAAAGATAGCTTTGATTCTCCAAACAGGTGGCACCTTTACAAAATATGGAAGAGGTTTTTTTTCTTCATCCCGTTTGGAACAAAAACCTCTCTCGGTTTTTGAAAATATGTCTCTGTTTTCCCAGAATCCGCTTCGCAAGACGAGGTGTCAAACAGACAAAAAATGGGCGGTTTTGAAAAATTGGGGGAAAGTGGTTTTTTGGGGAAAGGTTGTATTTCGGACCCCCCCTGAGGTGGAAAGTGGTATTGGGAGGAGGGGTACAAAATCACCTGGGGGTGACAAGTGTCCTGGGTGATTTTGGATATCGAACCCCCCCTCTCATTAAAGTTCGGATGGCAAGGGGGGGTCCAGAATTTTTTATGTCCGTTGACTTTTTTTACTTGGGATAAGTGCATAAGGTGCACTTTTATTTTATTTTATTTGTTTTTTTGTTTGTTTTGTTTTTTATTTTATTTATTAAGTTTCTTTTTACTTGTTTTTTTTTGTTTTTAATTTTTATTTTGTTTACTTTTTATTTATTACATGTAGTTTTATTTAGTATTTGTGTTTTATATTTATTTAATATATGTCTTTATTATTATATCACGTTTGTTTTATTTACTTTTGATTTTATTTTTGGTTTTATTTTAATATTTTGTTTTTTAGACTTAGGATAATTAGTATTTTTCTTTATTTTTATTATTTTTAATTTAGTTAATGTTTTGTTTTGTTTTAGTTTATTTTTTGTTTTATATATTTTATTATTAATATTATTATATTATTTTTACTTTTGGATTAATGTTTATTCTAACAAACTAACCTAGTTATTAACAACCAACTCAATTATTAATAATTAATTAATTAATTATTAAGTTATTATTAACAAGTTTAACATACATCTAACTATACTAGATTTAATTATTAACATTATTAACCTATTGATTTTTTTTTAACTTAAGTTTGTTTATTCATGCAGGGATGAGTGATGGGCATGATGAGTTGAAGGATGAGGGAATGAAGGGCGCAAAAAGGTGACGAAGGATCGGGAAGGGTGATTAAGGATGAGGCGAAACAGGTGGAGGGGGGGAATGGAATCAATCGAGCCAGATGCCTTCATCACGGGAGCAATGCCAAATCAACAGTTGAAGAATCGAGTTACCTATGATTATAGGTCCCCAAAATAGGCTCCACCTGGGGATGGCATCTCTTTCAGGAGGTGTCAAGAACCATTGAATTCTGAACATGTAGACCAGTTCTTTATTCATTGGTCCATGGAGTCATTGCAGCTACAATCTTCGAACTGGCTCAGATTTGACTGAACAATGAACTAGATATCATCAACTACAAACTCTGCTGGAAATCATACAATACTGAAAAATATGCTCAAATGACTAAGCTTATTCAAGACTGCTAACTACCCTACACTACTGATAATTTTGTTGTTCTAAATGATGCAATAATGTCAGTGCAGCCAATCCATCATTTGCTCTGATAATTTTACTTCTTTACCACTTTTGATCAAACTTATAATTAGGCCTGCTAATGGTGCTTGATAGTGGTTTTGAGCTTGGCCTTCACAATACAATTTTTTGGGACTGTGAACAATTCCAAAAACTTTGGGAATCAATGGTAATTATGAAAACAATAGCTCTTCCATGTAGATAGCTATAGAATCATAATAGACATGACCTATCTCCTGATGTTCAAATTTAACCAAGTCAGCAACATGATCTGGCACTGTATCTATGCTATCTAGATCCTCAAAAAATTCTTGATAAGGCTGCAAATTTTCTGATGGGCTTTGTAATGAGACTTCTGCTGAAAAAGACAATGGAGTTGACTGCCTGATCATGTCAATATCATAACAGATTTTCATCCCATAGTTGGATGATGGAAAATGACTTTGACAACACAAGTCATCCAACACATCAGATATCAGATCCTGTAGAAATTGAAATGACTGTTGCATTGGTTCCACTAAAACTTATTGCTTTTCTGTGTGTTTATCCTCTAGCATATACTCAAGATTCTTTTTTAAAAACCGAAATGAATTAAAGCATAATGGTACAGAGTTATTTTGGATTAACTCATAATGTGTCTCAGGATTTAAGCTTTCATCTGGAATTTGAAAATCAAAGTAGGTCAAGGGTTGCAATTTTGGGTTTAGAACAACCTCCATATCAACAATGTCATCTTCAACTGAATGATCAGAGAATTTTATGTCTTCACTATTTACAACTGGTCTAGAGTTTCTTTTCAGAAATTGAAAAGATGAGAAACATAAGGGAAAATATTTTTCTCTTACTCTGAAATTTTTTGTTATTTCCTCATCGTTGTCATGATTTTTGTGCAAAGGTTGATTGTCATATCTGAGTTGTAACTGATCTTCTTCCTGCTAACGACATGCTATTGATTTCTTTGAACAGTCCACATCTATTTCAGCCTCATGATCATCATCATATTGATCACACTTGGGTAAATTATCCAAGTAAGGAATGTCATCAAACATGCACATCATATCAGTTGGTTGTTCCTCTGTAAGGTGAGATGGAGCTTCATCTTTGACTATGTCATGAATTGAATACATGAAAGAATCATTATCCAAACCATGGTACCAAGGGTGAGCTGCAAAATGTTTGGGAATAGTGATATTTTCTCTCTAAAATCAATGGAACATGATGTATTTGAACATCAAGTTTTTCTCCTATGTTAATATTTTGCATCATCTCTTCCATGGTGTTGTCCATAATGTCTAGTTTAGCTTCTGAATATTTTAGCTGCTCCTTTTCTTTGTTCTTTACCTTTGACCTTTTGATCAATAAGTTGGCCTGATCCAGGGGATCAAATTTTGCTCAAAATTAAAAGTGCTCGGAATTGCTTCAAATCAAATGGGAGCGTAGGTCTCATCGTCATGAACCCAACGAAACTCATTTGGGTTCAAACGGACATCGTATGAGAGAGATATTGCGCTCTGTTCAAAACCTCAAACAGGCAAAAAAAGGGATGCTGACTGTACAGTCCGTATAGTCCGTACAAATGTTGATGTGGCATGTCTGTACGACATGTGGCAAAGCTGAATTGGCAGGACCATACGACACATGGAATTCATTGGTTGGCATATGTGGACGAATGATATTGCGACATGTGGCAATTTTTGATTGGTTGTACGGTGCCACGTGGCCCAGACACGGGCTACCACGTGGCACCCCATTGTTTGGTTTGGTCGTTCAAAATTTTATGTAGTTCATGGGATTCGAACCCCGAACCTCCAACTCAATGCAACGCTTTAGCAAGGGCTGGGCTGCCAACACGCCCACATGGTAGTACTTACCATATAATAGTTTTAAAATTATTTGAATTTTCCTATGTGGATAGTTGGGGCGCGCTCGGGCTAGGGCTTAGCCCCAGTCCTCGGTCGTATATACAATAACATATGACCCTTTGTCACACCATTGGCACGCGCACGGATTTGGATTTTGGTTCAAACGGTTATACAACCAACGCCCGCCACTTGTCATGATAACATTTTCTCTTAAAGTCTTGGCCCTTTTTTATTTAAACGTGCGGTCACATGGGTCACACGACCACGGCCTTGGCGGTTAGGGGCTAGGCACGCCCATAACCGTCCTACAGTTTGCACCATTTGTGAGGTTGCACCCGGTGCTGAGTTTTAACACATAAAAGCATGTGGGGGCTAGGTTGAGGCAATAAGGGTGCATTTTGTCGATCCAAAGACAACAAGTTTGAAGGGGAACTTCCAGGAAGCCTATCTTCTTCAATTTTTGGCCAAACGAGGTGCCGAAAAAGCCCAGCTAGGGGTTTTTGGACGTTCTGAAGCCATTGGAGCCATATATTTGGCATTTTGAGTATTGTAAAGCACATATTTGAGCACTTCGAGAAAATAATTCAAAAGATCCATTGGAAGTTGGACCAGGAGATGTAGCCCAAGAGAGGGGTGAACTCCTTTATCATTTGCTATGTTATGTGTTTTCTGTTCTCTATTTATTGTTGTTGTTTATATGCATCTTGAATGAGTAATTTTCTATAAAAGTTGTGTTGCAAAATTGATCCATTTTCATTTTAACACATGAATTAAATCTTGCAAATATTTTCAAGAATACAAGTCTTCTTCA
>SNQJ01S0049917.1:30643-46613 GCA_010110895.2 Picea sitchensis | reverse complement strand
ACAATGCCTTCCGTTTAGATTTGCCTCCTTATATGCAAATGTATGTAGTTGTTAATGTTGAGAATTTGAAATTGTATGAGCCTCCTTTGATTGATGATCAAGGAGAGCATGTTCAGATTCCTTCTATAGATGATTTTTCCCCAAAATATCTTATAGAACTGCATGAAGACACTATCCTTGACAGGAGAATGAGAACTTCAAAATGAGGAAATGTGGAGTATCTTCGAGTTGGTCTTAAAGGCACAAAACCAAGCAAAGCCAAGTGGATTGAGGTTGGAAAGGTGAGGGAAATATACCCTCATATTCAGATAGACTGAAAATAGTCTTTTAGAGGTCCAAAAGCTTTCCAATGGGGAGGTGTGATCCAGGGGATCAAATTTTGCTCAAAATTCAAAGTGCTCGGAATCACTTCAAATTGAACAGAAGTTTAGGTCACGTCGTCACGAACCCAACGCAACTCGTTTGGGTTCAAACGAACGTCGGATGAGAGAGATATCATGTTCTATTCAAAACGTCAAACAGACAGAAAAAGGGATGCTGATTGTACAGTCCGTACAGTCTGTATGGATGCTGACGTGGCATGTCCGTATGACACATGGTAGAGCTGAATTAGCAGGACTATACGACATGTCGAATTCATTGGATGGAAAATGTGGACGAATGATATTGCGACATGTGGCAGTTTTTGATTAGTTGTACGGTGCCACGTGGCCCAGACACAGGCTACCACGTGGCACCCCGTTGTTTGGTTTGGTCGTTCAAAATTTTATGTAGTTCGTGGGATTCGAACCCTGAACCTCCAACTCAACACAACGCTTTGGCAAGGGTTGGGCTGCCAACACGCCCACATGGTAGTACTTACCATATAATAGTTTTAAAATTATTTGAATTTGCCTATGTGGATAGTTGGGGTGCGCTCGGGTTGGGGCTTAGCCCCAGCCCCCGATCGTATATACAATAACATATGACCCTTTGTCACACCGTTGGTGCGCGCGCGGATTTGGATTTTGGTTCAAACGGTTATACAACCAATGCCTACCACTTGTCATGATAACATTTTCTCTTAAAGTCTTGGCCCTTTTTTATTTAAACGTGCGATCACATGGGTCACACGACCACGGCCTTGGTGGTTAGGGGCTAGGTGCACCCATAATCATTCTATAGTTTGCACCATTTGTGCGGTTGCGCCCAGTGCTGATTTTTAACACATAAAAGCACGTGGGGGATAGGTTGAGGCAACAAGGGTGCATTTTGTCGATCCAGAGACAACAAGTTTGAAGGGGAACTTCCAGGAAGCCTATCTTCTTCAATTTTTGGCCAAACGAGGTGTCGACAAAGCCCAGCTATTGGTTTTTGGACGTTCTGAAGCCATTGGAGCCATCTATTTAGCATTTTGAGAATTGTAAAGAACATATTTGAGCACTTTGAGAAAATAATACAAAAGATCCATTGGAAGTTGGACCAGGAGATGTAGCCCAAAAGAGGGGTGAACTCCTTTATCATTTGTTGTGTTTTTTGTTCGTTGTTTATTGTTGCTGCTTATATGAATCTTGAATGAGTAATTTTCTATAAAAGTTGTGTTGCAAAATTGATCCATTTTCATTTTAACACATGAATTAAATCTTGCAAATATTTTCAAGAATACAAGTCTTCTTCATTTTTAGATCATGGCCTCCACATCAACTGCAATGTTTTACATTTCCTCAAGAGTTGCAATGTTCCTTTCCCTTAATTGGAATTCCATATTAGGATCGAAGGCAACTGGGTAATGTAAGTGAGTTGGTCCTGGGGGTGGCCTTATATCAACATGCATTGCATGATATACCTTATTGAACCTTGTTGAAAACTGGTGTACTGTTTCCCCTGGCTGTTATTTCAAATGGTCATATTCTTCTAGGATGAGAAAGACATTTCTCATGATCACCCATCGATCTAGGAAAATTTTTACAAACTGATGGAAACTGCTATTGCTTGCATCTGGAAGATTCTTAAACCAATTCTTGACTTTACCTTACAATGATAGGGAAAAAATTCTGATGTATACATCATCATCTTCTACCTCAAACAGATCAAGAAAATCCTCAAGATTTTGAATGTGTTTTTCTGCAGTGATATTTGCATTTTCCCCATCAAACCTGGGAAGGTTTTTGATGTAATTGACAGGGAGGTCATGGAGAATAGGAGGAAAATATAGAGGTTTGTATCTGTCTGATATTTTCATAGGTATAGGAGGTAAAGCAAGGGGCTTATAACTATATGGAATTTCAACCTGTAACTCTGGGTTTTTTACATATGTGTTAGAGATCTTGATAGTTGTGGGGGATAAAGGAGAAGGCTTATGTCTGTCAAGGCTTTCTACAGGTGTATGAGTATGTACAAAATCTATGGGAATGGGCTCAATCCTTTGAAGCTCTTCAATTTGAAAATGATCATCTTGGATTTCAAAAATATACTCTGGAACAGGATCATGATAAGAGAGAAAGTAATTGCAGATGAAACCAATAATATCATGAATACAATTTGAGCTTGAGTACCTGGTCTTTCTAGGCTGCTTGGTCATGCTTCAAGTTCTTCCTCCAGTGGAGTCTTTGAGTCGGCACTGTCTGGAGCTGATTGGAGTCACAAAGTGAATGATCTCAACCTTGTTATGTCTGCTCACTATCCACCATCAGTGATCAGATCAGGAACTTGAAGTGCACTACTGGGGAAAGTCCCCACTATGGTCGACATTCTATTAGCACTCTCTAATGTTTTCAAGGCTATGGAGGCAGTCATAGAGGTAACATCAAAAACATTTCGAGTCTTGGATCTATCCCTCCAAGACTCAGAGAGGGATATCTCTGTTTGATATAGATTTGTTTGAATAGATATTAGGATAGTTAATGAGTTCAGAGTTTGGATTTTTTAAATGATTGGTTGGAACAGGAGAAAAGAGGTCCATTGGATAATGGGGTCACAACTTGAAGTTCAATCAAAAACAAGTTCTACAGGCAGACTTACAGGGCAAGGTAGGCACTCTTGTTGGATTCTTTGAATTTGATTTTGGATTTAGAGGAGAAAGGTGAGAGGACCAGGGAATAACAGGGCAAAAATTCTGATGTAGACATCATCATCTTCTACCTCAAATAGATCAAGAAAATCCTCAAGATTTTGAATGTGTTTTTCTGCAATGCTATTCACATTTTACCCATCAAACCTGGAATTGTTTTTATGTAATTGACAGGGTGTTCATGGAGAATAGGAGGCAAATCTAGATGTTTGTATCCGTCTAGGATTTTCATAGGTATAGGAGGTAAAGCAAGGGGCTTATAACTATATGGAATTTCAACCTGTAACTTTGGGTTTTTTACATATGTGTTAGAGATCTTAACAGTTGTGGGGGATAAAGCAGAAGGATTATGTCTGTCAAGGCTTTCTACAGGTGTATGACTATGTACAAAAGCTATGGGAATGGGCTCAATCCTTTGAGGCTCTTCAGGTTGAAAATGATCATCCTGGATTTCAACAATATACTCTGGACTAGGATCATGATAAGAGAGAAAGTAATTGTAGATGAAACCAATAATATCATGAATACAATTTGAGCTTGAGTACTTTGTCTTTCTAGGCTGCTTGGTCATGCTTCAAGTTCTTCCTCCAGTGGAGTCTTTGATTCGGCACTATCTGGAGCTAATTGGAGTCGACAGGTGAATGATCTCAGCCTTCTTGTGTCTGCTCATTGTCCACCATCAGTGATCAGATCTGGAACTTGAAGTGCACTACTAGGGAAAGTCCCCAGTATGGTCGCCAATTATGTTAGCACTCTGTAAACTCCTAGAGGTTGTAAAAGGGTAGAAGAAATTTACAATAGGTAACCTTAACCAACCACTTCGAAATTGGGATCTAGCCCTGCCAGTTTCAGAGAGGGATCTCTCTGTAAGATTTAGATTTGTTTGGATTTTCAGATCTTAGGCTAGTTAAAAAAGAATAGTAGCTAGTTCTTTGTATTTTTTAATAAAATGGTTGAATTTCACTTACGCTTCTATTGGGATATGGGGTCTATTTTATAAAAATGGAGATCAAAGGACAATTTTTACAAGATTCGTTTTACAGGGCAAGGTAGTGCAACTGTTGGATTCTTTAGAAATAAAATGATGGATTGGTGAAAAAGTGAGATATCAGTTAAAACAAAAATCAATTAAGAATTTCTTTGTTATAAGATCAGAAGGAAAAAATTTAGATCTATAAAAGATTAGAAACAGATTATGCGATGGAAAATTATACAACTTTAACTTCTTTTTAAATATTAGATTAGAAAAACAACATGATAATTGAGAAAGAAAACTTTTTACGAAGATAGAGGAAACTTCAACAACAACTAACACGCAAGAATCCTGTGAAACGTCTCTTTGTATTATTGGAATAACCTCTTGATTAAAATTACAGCGATTATAGCTTGCTCGGGCGTAATCATCAACCCTTAGTACTTCAAAGTTTGAAGTATTTATAATCAAAATTACAAGCGACCCTGTCATCAATGATCAGGAGGTGGAAGATGCTAATTTTAACTATCTAAATAACAAGATGCAAAAATATAGGAACTGATTATGATGCATCAAATCTCTCATGTTGATTTTGGGGAAGACCGTTGGTGAGTCATTCCTATGAAATTGACTGCGCTGGACGTTGATTTGGACGAGACCTTTATCTTTACTCAATCAATGTGCACAACTCATCCCATATTTGTGTACCGAGGATGGTAACTTTCAATAGCCAGCGGTAGATTTCATCCATCTCGGTATACTTAGCAAAAGTCAGCTTGGTGAGGAAAATGTACTTGATTTCATGCTATATGTTGAGGTCAGGCTACAAAGTCTCCAAGAATGCTTTGCCTGTGATGTTTCCCTGTATCCTTGAGAACTTGGAACTGTCTTTGGCCACGGTGGCAATATTTTGCTTATAATCGGATAAGGTCATCAATTTATCATTTAGGACCAGTAAGCCTGAAAGACCCTTTTTCTATAAGGCCTCAAGCTTGTTAAAAAACCTCTGAATTCCCATGTCCATGTTCTGAGCTTTCTCCTCCAAATGCAACATTAATCCTCTTTTGGTCAACACTCTTTTGACTTCGAGGATAGTCTTTGTTCTGTCTTCAACTTCTAGGTTTTCAAGCTCTTCCTTGGTTTTTGAATTCAGAAACTTGATGATCTCATTAGCTGTCGAGGTCATTTCACCCAACTCTCTTCTTATCCTATCGATGGCCTGCCTAATCTTCAGTACCATATCATGTTGCTCAAACATGATTTGCACCATGGGACAAATTTCATTTATGGATTTGGAGATATCTGCCTGGATATTTTCCTTAGCCTCTGCTAATGTCTTACCTGCCACTGTTTGTTTCTGAAGCTGTTGTATTTCCTGCTTGAGGTTCTCTGATACTTGTCTCTCAATGTTGTATCTTGTTTGGAAGGAATACTTGAGTTCCTAGAGACTTTCAACCTCCATTTTCATCCTATTGATCTATGTTCCTTACAAAGTCATCTCCTCCATGGATTTTGCTAGCTCCACAGTTTTTTCCAGTGTTGTCAATGGAGTTTCCGATGGAATTTTTGTTGCAGTGGTTGTTGGCACAGTTTTTGTATTGACTTTTGCAAGGGGAACTGCACTCAATGGAATGAATTCCATCGAGGTTGATTATTCCTTCTCTTTCAATAACCTTTCCAATTCTGCCTCCATTTCCTTTATCTGTGTGTTCTACTGCATGATTAGCTTCAACAATTCCTCTTTCTCGTCTCCTATCTCAGCTATTTCTTTGGCTTGTGAATCCTCTGTTGGTGGAAATTTCAACTACTTTCTCATAGATGCAATGTTAGCATTCTTTTTCTTTAGCATCTCCTTTACTGCTTTTACATTCGAGGGATCATACCCAATCTTGAGCACCAACTCCTATAAGGATTTTATTCTGTTATCCTTTGCAAAAGAGGATATCGTTTCCAACTTCAATTGGGTCTGAACATTGTTTATAGATACCTGTAACTTTGTTGTAATAGAGGAAGCATGTGCCAATGTGGAGAAAACCATTTCTCCAGTTTGTCTGTGCAAATCCATCTGGTCGGTTGGATGGACTTGTTTGGTGTCAAAAACAATAGTTGACCTTTTGTAGTCAGCGATCTCTTTGGGTTGAGGCACCTGTGCTTGTAGAAATGCCAGATGCATTCTTCCTTTCTCTGTGTCAAAATATGACAACAGTCTGTGTTGTGCTATGGAGGTTTGCTTCCAGAACTAAGTGTAGGTGTTGTTGGTCAGCATCTGGTTCTTCTTTTTAATCATGTCATATTTTTCGAAAATATTCGGAGGTACAGATCCTTGTGGAGTTTGGGTGGTCACAGCTATATACGTATTCTTCTTTGAAGAAGAAGTGGACACCACCTAATGTTTTCCCTCAATCACTTTGGCAGAGTAGGGATCTTCCTCACCAGACATGTGAGTAGCATGAGTGATTTTGGGTCTTTTGTTGTATACTTGAAAATCTTCTTCTGATACCTTAGTGACTGAAGGGGAGGCATCCTTTCTTGGCCTTTTTTCCTTTGGTACATGTGGAGTGGTGGTCTATGAAATAGAGACTGAAGGATATTCTTGTTGTTCAGTATCTACCAGAGTATTTTCCTCCCACTCTGTCTAGTTCACATACTTTTCAATTTATGGTTTGAGGGCGTGAGCATAAGGTGAACCTTTTCTTTTGGATCTCATATATGCAATGATCCCACTTGGATCATAATGCCAAATGAAACTGGTGTTGAATTTCATTTCCTTTAATAGTTTATCTGCCTCTTCCCCAGCATCTCGATTGTTGCAGATAAAAGGTCCAATTTTCCCTTTAATCCTCATCTGTTGTTTTTTCTTCAGAGACACAAAATGAATGTCATCTGATTTTATCATTTGAAAAATATACTCTAGTGAAAATATTCGAACAGGCACATACTTGGGCAATTTGTATGGAGCTAGTTCACACCCATACACTCTAATCTCTATGTGATTCTGATATAGGAACCAGTCCCCGGTCTTTGTGAGATCCGAAAGGTGCATAACTCTTTGGATCCCCTCGTTTATCCTCGGTTTTGGTCTTCCATTGAGAATGCTTACCACTGGGTGATAAAACAATTCGATGAACTGTTTGAAATTGAACTGAGTGGAGTTTCTTCTTAGCAACAATGTCCATAAAGTTACTGCTTCTGGTTTTTCGTCCTTGTCCATTGTATGCATGAGAAAGAAAAATTTGTCTGCTTGATAGAACATAAACATGTAGGCCAGTATTGAAGAATACTAGAACATGCCTTCTGTAGGGAAATTTTCCAGTTGCTCGTGCAGGTTTTCGGCCAAAAAACCGTTGTAATCAAACTAGGTGGCAACTTTCTCTTCAGCAGAGAAAATGGACAGGAAACCTAGGATAGGTTCATCCACCCATTCATCTGAGAAGTAACCAAGAAAACAACACAGTGTTGAGATAATCTGTTTTCCCTTTTCAGAAAATATGGAGGAATGATGAGGAGGATTCTTCTTAGGAAATCGGGCATCTTGTGAGAGGAAAAGATCAAATATTTGTGCTCTTTGGGGAAAAGACAGGTTTTGATACCTTTTTGTCAGAATTTTGATTGTGAGGGGAGAACGGGGTTTGACTCTCGGTATCTGCATCATTTGATCGATGGCCTCAGGTGTAATAAGGAAAAAGGTTTCTCCAGACGAAGATACTATGGCTCTCTAATCGGAGAGGTAGTGCGCTTGGCATTTGAGGGTGAATTCGAGAAAATGATGGATTTGGGGAAAAGGATACAGAGGGAAACTTGACTCCTAGGGCCCAATTTCATCGCTCTGATCGATGAAGGTGTCTTTAAACCACAACTGTAGCTCGGCGAAGTCAAATTCAGACCTGGTTTATGAGATTAAATAGTCTTTGTCTGCTAATGGGATCCGGTCAAGATCGACAATACGTGGGAGAAAAGGATTTTCCTCAACATTTGAGTTTTTACTTTTGGGTGCCATTGATTTCCACTGGTACCTGCCTAGTGAAAACACGTTAGTAGGTGAAAAATATGGTTGGATGAGATGTTGTAGAGCTGAAGGAACATGAGTCTTTGATACGCAGGGAGTGTGAGTGGAATGCGAAAGACCGAAATAGGGTTGGAATTTAGTGAACGGGTATCCGTTGGGTGAAAAAAGGACAGGTCAGGTGAACAACGGGTATGTGGCCAGTAATAAATGGCCAACGGGTCTTTTAGAGTGTGAGGGGGCAAGGTGAAAGACATATAACGTGTGTACCCGATTGACATGCATAATGGTGATTGGGAAATGAATGAAAAATATATGACCCGTAACGGTTAGATGGAGGGGACTTGCTGACGGGGTCATGAAATGGGACTTGCAAGGGGTGGTTTTGGGGTGTGACATCTCTGGATGGTGGTGGTGAGTTGGAAAATGGTAAGAGGTAAATGTTTGGAGTAGGGAGGTAAGATGCAATGAGATGATGCCATGTACAGATGGGGCCCGCCTGGACACTGCTACATTCTGGACCCCCCCCGTTGTTAAAGGTAGAAAGGTTGGGGGGGTCCGGGATCTCTTGTTGACCATTGATCTGAACAAAGCTAGATCATTCGTTGTTCCAAAAACATTATTTAAACATCATGTCGAACCCCCCCCACCGTTAAAAGTAGAACGGTCGGGGGGGTCCGGAATCTCTTGTGGACCATCCATTTACGCGCTGGCGGGATAACCATAGATCTAACCGCACACTTTAATCACTTTTTTGGACCCCCCCTCGACGTTAAAGGTATAATGGTCGGGGGGTCCGAAAACTCATCAGAGCCGTAGATCTGGGCGCCAAAATCTTAGTCGTAGATCTAGGCCCGATCTTTAATCTTCGGGGCGCAATTTCAGTATATAAGGCAAAACTTAGGCTTAATGACCTTTTTATGGGTTTTATGCACTGCTTCTCTTGATTTTTTCACCATGGGGTTAGAAAAACATTTCACCATCAAGATCATGCATTTTTCATCGATCACCTTACATATTTTATTGAAGAGAAACTAACTAACTTATGTCCTAAACTACTCATTTGCACCTTTAGCCTAGCTTAGACTATTAGGCTAAGAAAATACTCTACCTTGAGGCCATTTGACCAAGATTATAATGTTTGGTCAAATTTATTCGCTAACTAACTTAATTACTTGGCTAAGATTAGACAGTTTAGCCAAGCTTATTCACTAATCCTAAATACTTAAATTTAAAAGACTTGACCATGTTTAAACTGTATGGATCAATTCATTATCATTTCATGGGGCTTTATCCATTTTCTTTTATGCCCTCTTTTTATTTTTCTCATTTTTTATTTCTTTTTTCTTTTTTCTTTTCTTTTCCTTTTTCTAGTACACAGCAATATCTACAAGTCAAAAACACTAAAGGAACAAAATTACAATCAGAAGTTGATCCTATAAATTATAGGGTTATAACATGCTTTAAGCTCAGTCTCTTATGACTTAGATTTGGTAGTTGACATGGTGATCTCTTCGATAGGTCTATTGGAGCCTAACCTCCTTACCCCTATCACGACCCTTGAAATGTGTTCCTTCCAGAGTGTTTTTCTTCCATCGAGTGAAGATCTCTTGGAATACATGACTAAGTTTTGTCCCTTGACATTGTTTCCTTCCAGAGTATCGTCCTCTTGGAATCCATGATCAAGAAGAGAGTTTTTAGCATGGTTTCCTGATTTCAAGCTCGTTAAAAAATGAAACCAGCTTTGAGGATAGTTTTGCGTCTCTGTGGAAACCACGTCTCTGTGGAAACCTCATTAAAAAATTAAACAAAGGTAGTGAGGATATTTTCGCATCTATGTAGCAACCTCATTAAAAAATGAAACAGAGATTAAGAGCATAGTTCCTATTTATGTGTCAAGCTCGTTAAACAATGAAACAAAGGTCTGGGGATTGAACCTAGATTCTCGAGCATAGTTCCTATTCCTGTGTCAAGCTCATTAAAAAATGAAATAATTTTTTCCCCCTCTCTATTTGAGTCAAGTCCTTCGTCTAGTATTTGAAGCTTCATTTCATTCTCCTTTGTAGTTGGATGAAATGAAGCTTAGGGGGAATTTTCTTACAACCTTTGGAGTTCATGCTGAAGTTAAGTCACTATCTTCTTAAGCCTGGGACAAAGTACCAACCATCCCTGGATAATGCGTTGGGAAGTCACAAGCATATTTTTCTCTGGTTCAAGATTTTGTAAGAATGAAACCAGGTCCAAGCATAGTTTTGTTTAGTTTTAAGCTTGTGTAAATATAAAATCTATCCCAAGCATATTTTTGTTTTCTTTTAAGCTTGTGTAAAAATAAAAACAATCCCGATCTTAGTCTTTGTTCTTTATCGTGCTTGTAAATCAATGAGAATGTAACCGAGTAAAGTTTTATCGCTTTTTGGACTCGTAAATGTTATATGAAAAAGGAACCCCCTGGAGTTCCCTTTAAGATCTTTTCAGACTCTCTAAACATGAAAATATTGTAGAGCGATCTTGTTCTTTTCATGCTCATTAAAGTATTAAAAAGCACGTCTATTGAGCAGTAGTTTATCTCTTTTTCGGTCTCATCGGACTACTTTATGAAAAAGCAACACTCTATTCAAGCATGATTAGAAACATTTATGGAGTCCTCTTTAAGTTCTTTTCAAACTCCATAAATATGAAAATACCACTGAATTTACTTTCTTTGTACTCGTAAAACAAACACCGAAAGGCCCATATGGGACCGAACCACTCCTTCCTAGGGTTCATTAAACATACTCTGAGGGACTCATCCGAAGGATGAGCTTACAATTCAAGCATATGTTATCCTCAAGCTTGTGTAAAAAATAAAGACATACTCGACATAAATGGAGGGGAAAAAATTGGGAAAGAAATGTGTCTAAACCTATATTCTATGGAAGAATTTATTTTGAACATGACACACTTTCACTCGCTTTGTGTCTAGGTTGGAAAATTTGCTTGTCTCTTGATTATACTCTTTTATAAGATTACAATTTGGTCTGTGATCCCTATTTTTGAGTCAGTGTTTCCAAGATAGTTGTTGTGTTGTCAATATGTTCAAAGAGAAGTTGAACCCGAAAAGACTTCTATTGCATCGGCCATTTATGTAGTCCTTAATCCTTCTATTGTGTCAACCATCCTTGAGTCAGTCCTGAATCACTTGTTACTCTAATCTACTTCAAATCTTGTTACCCATTTTGTGTCATTGATGGGGGATACATTAATGCCCTCCTGTGACGAGTCTTTTCCTGTCGACTTCAACTCATTATCCAAGAATTAGAATTATAAACTAACTGGTACCTTGGAACTTGCATGCCTCAATGGCAGGTTTCCTCGCTTTCAACAATGGGTTTTCATTTTTGACCCCTTATCGGGAGATTTTGCTGAGTGTTTGACTTCAACTCACAAATTCGCACCCATTGGATTGCACTAGTGTACCTTGGGATTCATTGACATTAATGGTGATTTACCTTGCAATTTTTAACGGTATACACTAATGACCACTAATCAAGTGGTTTCTACCATGTTCGACTTCAACACATGTATTTGCATGGTTAGATTCGTACTATAGAGTGGTGGAGATGAAGACCCTGAATCTTTTTTGACAGATTCAGGTTGCGTTGGAGTATATTCAGATTGTATTGTTGCATAGATACACACTCTATGTCTTATGGATATGATCAAATTTAAGTCTTTAACACATATATCCACAGTGTATTTTTGGTGGATATGTTTAGATTTGAGACATATTGGCATGGATCCACAGTGTATGTTTGGTGGCCATGACCTGTCTTACTTGACATGGATATTTGCATGTTGAAATTTATGCTTTGAGACATTTGTATTCTAAGTATGGAAATTTCTACCTCAGTGACGATATATTATTGTACTGTATTTCCTTGTTTCTTGGCAGGTTTTCGACCAATGTGTTCCTTGTTCCCTACACACACTTGAAAAAGTATTTCAGCTATCACTCTGTTCTAACTTCATACTTTGGGGGGATCTCTCTTACACATTATTTTTGTCACCCCTATGACCGTTAATGATGTAAACCTATCATTTGTCTTTAGAAGGATCAGTTTCCTTAATCCTTGAAGAAGAATGAAGACACATTTTCCCAGAAATATGAAAGTTATCTTTTCCTTTGTAAAAACCTTATAAAAAGGAATTGTCACACCTTGCTTAGTGTTAAGGGTGTGACAATCTAGGATCGTTGCAAGTTTCACCACAATGTCATGTGACATCGTCGCAGTTTTCTCAATGTTGAGGGTGCGATGATTTTCGTATGAAGGAAAAAGAATAATTTCTCGAAAAGAGAAGCTTCGAGGGTGAGGTGGCCTCTGATCAGTTTGAATCTGAGTCGCATCCATGTTCTCATGGGATCATCCTAACCTCTTCAGCCTATCCTTTTCATCTTATAAAAGGAGAGGAGTTCTCATTGGGAAAGTTAGATTGATTGGGTTTTTGAAGTTAGCTTGGATCTTGATGAGTTTTGATAGAATTTTGATTTATGTTGTCAAGATAGATTGTTAGTACCCCAAACTTACAGTCTCAAAATCCGTGGAGCAGAAGTGTGTGGGAAGCAAGGAACTGTTGGAAGGAACATGAAAACATCAAGGCATCTGGTTGTATCTTTCTTCCACATTCTTTAATACATATATGATTTTCTTTCCTATATGAATGTTATTTGTCCATATTGTATGATTCCTTGATCACATACATAGTTTCATATCAAATATTCTATGTTATTCTTGTCTTCGTTGTCTTGTGTTTCTTTGCAGATATTTCTCCATAATCCTTACGACAGAGTTGGGATCACATTGGCAAGGTCAGGTCTACAACATTTAAAAGGTATGTTTTGGATCCTCTTCTTATTTGGTAACTGAAATCTAAGGAAATTTTAGTATACTTTCTTGTTTTTTTTCTAGTTTAGAGGTGAAACTAGAGAGATCAGTTTGTGTCCGCACTTACCAATTTGTCCGATAACAACCCCTTCCTCTTATTTTTTGGCCTTGTTTTCTGGTTATCTTCTCCTCTACTTTTAAAGTTTCCTGATAAGCATATTCTACAGTCCTCAAGGTCAAGATGAGGATTTCATCCTGGATATCATACCCTAATCCATTAATATACCTTGCAACTTTCTCAACATCATCCTCTACATGCCTTTCACCGATGTTCAACCTGTATAATTCTTTTGAATATTCCTTAGCGTCATAGTTTTTTTCCTCAAGTTATGTAGTTTTTTGAACAGGTTCAACTGATAATCTTTAGGCATCAACTTGGCCTTAAACTTGGGCACCATCCTATCCCAATTCTTGATTTTTGTCTTTCCTTTATTCTTCTTGAGCATGGCCCTGGAGGGTCCATATTTTCTCCCTTTCAGTGCCTCCACTTTGTGAGCAGCAACAGCAGTAGCAACATTCATCACCTTCGACTTGGTCATGTATCAGATATGGTTCTTACTCCATGAGTTAATGAGTCCGGGTATCATGGTATGTGTCACTCTGATCCTCAAATCCTTTGAATATGTGCATTTAATTCCTTTTTTTCTAACAGGTTCTTGGATCTTATGCTTGTCCACTTGACCATGTATGGGTGGAATGACAGGATGCCCTAGAAATCTTATGTCCATAGGTTTTGAGTTTCCACTGGGGGGATTTATGAAAACCCATTGTCTATTCCCATCATACATACCACTTTCCATCTTATTTGTTGCTCACCCATCCCATTACAGTGGTTTGGGCATAGGGTTAGACAATCATTTAGGGGTTTTACCTTACCTTGTGGGAAGAATGGACTAAATTCCTGGGGGGCAAAAGAAGCTAACAATAAAAGACTAAGAATAAAACCTCGAGATGATTCGCCAGTGATCCCCGAGAAAGAAATAAAAGGCTTCTCAGCAAGAAACAGAGGGACCCATAGAAAAACAAATCAAGATCTAGTTTAGGGATGGGAGGTCTCATCATGAGCCAGCTCATTAGGTCCATGGGTGCCTAATGGTATGACACTACCAGCATTTGGTCACCACGTCAGGGTAGTGGATTTTGGTTGCATGGAAAAAATAAAGGGGGTCTCATCATGAGACAACCTTCTCATTTTCGTGAAATTACTTGTGGGTAACATTGCCACCTCTTGTCACCAATCCAGGGCAGTGTCCTTTGACTAGCTTCTTGAGAGAAAAAGCAAAAAAAAGATAAAAAAAAAAAGAAAAAGAAAAGACTCGGTTAGAGGATAGGAGGTATCATCACAAGTTGGCCTATTAGGTCTATGAACATCTAGCGGTATGGCACTACCAGCATCTGGTCACCACACTAGGGTAGTGTCTCTTGGTGGCATAGCCAATAGAAAGGGGGTCTCATCATGAGCCAACCTTTTCATTCCCGTGAAATGTTTGTGGCTAACATTGCCACTACTGGTCACCAAGCTAGGGAAGTGTCCTTTGATTAGCATCTTGGAAAAATGAAGATTAAAAGGGATGAATGGGCTTGGAAATATTTTCATCCATGACAGGTGAAACTCACCCTCCACAGAGGCACTCACTGATAAGCCATCCCTTTTATCACTGCACCTTTTGCCCAGACATCCCCATCCACCTCACCCACTCTCATGACTTAGATTTAATCCTTTCCAAAAACATCCATCTTCCAGTAGACACTAGCCCAATAGGACATCATGTCACCTCCTCCAAACTTGCATTATAGACCTGTATAATGTCTTTGAGCACTAGACTGGGGTAAATGGGTTTTATGCACATGTTTAATAATATTGATGATGAGATGTGATTGAAATTGCTATGATCCATGTGACTTATGAGCCTCTGGAGGGCGTAATTGTTGATGTGCAGGATCATGCCCGACAGACAGGTACCATGTTGGAGAGGTACACATGGGGAGATGATCAATTCGGACCTCCATGGAGCTGAAGATCCCACGAGATGGATGTTGAGACCCCAGCAGGGGAAAGAGACAAGGCAGAGCACTTGTACCAGGGAAGAGAAGAAGAATCCACCAGAGGCAGCTGAGCAAACCTGTACCTAGGGGGGTTGAGCCTGTTGAAGGAAAATCTCCCTGCAGACAGGTAGATATCCTCTTGAGAGATAGACTCTTAACTCTTAAGACAGAATATGCTTAACGTGGACACTGACTTCCTTTCAAATATACACAAACTAATGCATGAGGAGGAAGGAGAAAAGAGGTACCTTTTATCGACATTTGTCCCTTCACACTCTGAGTTGAGCTCCAATCTTTCACTCCTCGATGAGCCCTATAGACAAACAATAGTACAACCACTTCCTACTCTATTGATATTAGCTCAAAATAGATCTATCTATGATAGATAAGTTAATATGAGATTAAACACGAACTAGAAAGAAACAGGCCAAGCGTGTCATATTAATGAGAACAATGACAGAAGTAACTTACAACCGTAGATGTGAATGTGATAGCTTCGTCAAGTCCCCTTTTTCTAACCCTTTCTCAAAAGATCCACGATCCGGACTGTTATCACTCCAGGAAACTCTCCTAGGCTGTAAGTCAGAGATGCCTGGTAACTTAATCTTTTGGTAACTGTTTTCTCAATAATAAGTGTGGATTTCGATCAAGTCAGAGGACTGAATCATTTCTTACTCAAAACATGTATGAACACATTTAGATGGACAAGGCTTTCAACCACAAATGTTCAGAGAGTTTACAAATAAAGGGATGTATGGAGAAATAACTATTATATCAGCAGAATCACATATAAAGCATATATGAGTGGCCAATTACAATAATCATAGGAATACATGCAAAGTTTAACTTATGAATGCAATGATAAGATGACAGTTATCGGGCATAAACAAGCATAACAACATGAATATAATATCCAGGTGCAAGTACATAATAGATAAGAAGATGAAATCTGAACAAGTTATGGCAAAAGAAGCTTG
>SNQJ01S0049917.1:15023-25328 GCA_010110895.2 Picea sitchensis | reverse complement strand
AAGTACAGAATAGATAAGAAGATGAAATCTGAACAAGTTATGGCAAAAGAAGCTTGTATTACTCAATATGAAAATGAGAAGTTTGAGTACATAACATGAAAAAGTCTCCAAAGTCCTACCCCTTGGTGCTTCAAATGTCTTTGGCTTTATAGCCTTACAATATGAAATCTAGATCCTTGAAAGATGGATCAGATTTGCTAAAAATAGTCAAACCAAACAAGTGTAGGATGAGATCCTATAAAAATGGATCTAGACTTCTAAAAATGGAAAGTCAAAACAAAATATCCTATCTTAGGTGTCAAACTCTATCTTGATAGCCTTTATATCCTCCAAAATCTTTGACAGATGTAGAAAGTCTTCCAAGGCTGATGAATCCTCATAGGAAATTCGAATTTGCCACCTTTGGCAAAAAGACTGTTTTTTTGCTCATCAACTAGGTCACCATTTTCACTTTTCCACCTTCTTAAACATTAAATACATCAAGATAAAACCTTAAATCTGATGTATTTAATTATTATGCACCTTTAGAAGCCAACCTTGAAAGATTTTGTTGAGAAAAAGTCAAATCTGTGCAAAAATATGACCTCGCTGCCATGTACAAGTTTCGGTGGTTAAGAGATAAAAATCTGGGCTTGTTAACCACCGAAAAGCTCTACTTTCGGTGGTTAAGAGATAAAAATCTAGGCCTGTTAACCACCAAAACCTGTAACTTTCAAAAACGGATCTGCAGTGAATTAATTTGTGTGGGAATCGCAATGACTCGGATTTTTCTTTGAATTGGATGACAAATGGCTCAATAACTAGCAATTGAACTCGAATTCCACTTGACAACCTTGACAAATCATGGGATTATGGCTGCTGAGTATGAGTTTGCATGAGGAAATCACGAGATCATGACAATAACAATGACTCTCGGATTCAATATTGAATATTAAAGAAATTGAAACAGAAATCAAATGAAGTCATAATGATTCAGTATCCTCGTCACTGGAGATAATGAAGGCCCATGTGACAAATCAATTCTATTATCTGAAAATCATGCATGGAATTCTGGATTTCTGTAGAGTCTTAGTTCTAAAATGACAATTGGTAGTTAAAAGGAGAATAGGGAATAAATCTTCAGATAAGATGCCATAAGAACTTCATACCTCACCACCTAGATAAACTTTTGACGGTTATAACTTAATGATTGCGCCCATTTGACATCTGTCTCGTGCAAAAGCACGAGCTTTTTCCTTTTGCACATAGAAACATTTTCGGTGGTTAACAGGCCCTTTATTTTTTCCTCTTAACCACCGAAACCAAGACTTTTGGTGGTTAATGAGCAGTTTTTTAGCTCCTCTTAACCACTGAAACCTGAGATTTAAATATTTGATTGCCAAGACCAAAATTGATGTTTTTTCCATGTTTGTATCCAAATAGCAGACCTTCTAATACACCTAAAAAATTTGGAAATGAATCTTTGGACCTGTTCCTATCACTTAAAAATTGGTAAAATGACAGTGCTATTTTAGGAGATAACATGTTGTAAATGGACAAAAAGGAGGAGTGAAGGGGGACCTCATAGGAGATGCACTAAAGGAAGGAAAAATTGTTGAGATGATCAGATAGATCCATTTTCAAGTAAAAGAGACATTGAATAAGTCACATGAAAAGTACAAGGCTAGACATGACCAACACATAATAGAGTTCAAAAAATTTAAAGTGAGAGACAAATTATGGTTACAACTTAATAAGGAAATTCTACGGGATCTTGGTAAGAAGATCAAGGCTCTATGGTATAGTCCTTTTGGGGTATTGGAAAAGGTGGGAGATAATACCTATAGACTCAATATACCCCCATACATGTGCATTTACTTAGTAATGAATGTGGAGAATCTCAAACTCTATGAGACCTCCATGTTGGATCAAGAGGAGGAGAAGGTCCTACCTTCCATAGAGGATTTAGCACCAGATGCTTAGGTAGAGTTGGAAGAAGACACACTTTTGTAGAATTTGTCCATAAATGCAAGACAGGGGCAGTATGACTTTTGGAAGATTGGGTTGAAATGACAACTTCTAGGAAAAGAAAAATGGTACTCCAAGGAGAGGGTAGAGGAAAACAATTCCTCACCTAATTCAGTAAAGATTTTGGGGACCAAAATCCTCCCTAAATGGAGAGGTACGATCCAGATTGGATCACTATATTAGTTTTCATCTATTTCTATCCTTTCAAAGTGGAACAAAATGGAGGAATCATCTTGCAAGACCATTTTAGTGGCATGTCCCAATTTGGAAAATTGGGGTCTGAAACCTTCCTGGGCCATTTTGAGGAATCAAATGACATTTTTTGGGGTTAAAACTTTCCTAGCAAATCTTGGACCTGGTGACACTATTTTACACATCGATACCTTTCCAACGATGAAAATTATTCTCCAATCGGAGCTCGTATGCAAAAGCTATGCCTCTTGCAAGTTGACCTATCATGTTGACCACCATGGTATGAGAGGATGCTACATCAGCCCCCATTACTCATGCATATGGGGCTAGCTGTGTGTGTAGTTTCAAGAATATTATAGAAGGTTCAAAACCGTATCACAATTGAGGGTCCAGGAAGTCAAAAACCTATCCCTAGATGACTATCGGGATAGGTTAAATATCGGGCCACTAGGAGGAGAAGGGGTTCCATTCTTTTGCATTGTATCTTGTTCCATAGCTGAGAAAAACATCTGAGAGTAGTATTTTGTGAGAATAATAGAGGAGGATAGACTCTATAGTAGCGATATAGACCACAGGTCAAGGGAAACTCCACAGAGAGTGCCTCTTTCTTTGTACTTGCATAATTTCTTTACTAGAGAAAAGAGAACAGAGCAGCCTCACCATCTAGCTAGATTTTTCTCCCGTATTGGGTTTCCAAGGTCATATATTGTGTTTATTTATGGATGGTGTGAATGTGTTTTATTGTTCTCTATTTTTATTGTTCTCTTTTGTGATGAACTTTTCCAGTGGAATATCCATGGTAGTTTACAAATCAATCCAACAAAGAAAGTTTTGCAAAAATTTGAGGATATAGTGAAGCTAGACAAGTCTAAGGTGCAAAGTGTATCAAATGTTGAAAATGAACATTTACAAAAATTCCTAATTGTAGAAGCTAAGAAGAGTATTCAACTCAATTGCACATTCCGTAAAGTTGAGAAATATATTAAAAGGTTCAATAGAGAATTACCAACATTAAGGGCCCCACATAGGTTCAGGTTTTCTCTCATAATGATATATGTGAAATTATTTTTTATCAATGGGAGAAGTATGATAAAGAAGTAGTTAGGGAGAAAACCCCATGTGCACCTAAAGGTTAAGTTTTAGTGGGTTACTATAACCAATTGTATAATTGTATTTATATTAGGATTTGAGAAGCAGTGAGGGTTTTTTAGTACAAAGTGTTTTTTTATGAATGACTTTGTAAATAACTACTTTTGATAAACCGATTAATTGAGAAGCCAAATATTTTATGATTGAAGAAATCTTTTGTGCATGTGTGTTGTAGACTATTATGCAATTTGACTTATAGTGTGGATGTTTTATAAGAGACTTCATTTTGTGTGCTTCAGACTATTTTGAAGCAATATTGTCATTTCTTTCATTCTATTTTTTCATCAAATATATATCATTTATTTTATAGTAATTTATTCTTCGTTTTTAAGGTTAGTTTCTTCTTTTATGAATTTTTTATTTTATTTCATCTAATAAATTTTTGAAAGACTATTTCACACACTTTTAAAGGTAAGTTTAGTTTCTTCTTTTATGAAAATTTTTTGTTATTTCATCTAATGAATTTTTGAAAGACTATTTCACACACTTTTAAAGGATAGATAATAATATTTCTTTTGTTTTGAGAGGTAACACTCAAGACTGTGTATTTATTTCAAACATTATTATATAGTAGCACATACCTATGTGGAACTTCAACAATGGTCAAATCATTTTAAATAGGAGCACACACCTAAAATTTACAATGGATGTGTGTTCCATATTGTAGAAAAATTGGGAACCAACTTCATGAACCCAACCTGTAGATGGAATTTAATAGAAAAAAATGAGTGGCATAAAACCATTGCCATGAAACTAGAGTCTATAAACTGCCTTAAGGGATAAAACAAAACACTAAAATGGCCATGCCCTAAGATTCTATAAGAAAAAATATATCTACCCATGCCCCAAGCACCACCGCCACCACCGTCGTCATCATAAAAACAAACATAAAGGCCAACTAGACAATATAAATATACACATTAGGGGGCAATAGGTACAATCCATGTGTCAGGTTGAAGATATTTGTCAATAGATTTCAAGCCCCAATGATCAATAATATGATCTTTCTATGATTGTCTTATTGCCCAAGTCACTTTTTCATGGAAATGGCTAGTTCAAGTTGAGGGAACTTATCATTATCAAGTAGGGGAGTTGGTCAAGTGTCGTGCTCGTTGCTATAGCACTCTTTGAATTTGCAATAAAGAAAACCAAACTTCTAACATTGTCCACTGCTAGACCTGCGAAAATTATGAGTCGAACCAAGGTGGCACTAAATATTTTAAGAAACTCGGTTCATGGTACAAGGAGAACCACCTCCCACTATTTCAAAGGCTTGTGAAGATGCCACAACTCAAACTCCACTTCACCATATTACACCTAGATGTACAAGTGTATTTTGATACCTATTACATGACCATCATACCAAGTAAGTGTGCAACATGGTTGAATATTTTTAAATACATAATATTTTTATCTTTTCCATATAAAAACGAAATTTCTATTATAACTAATTTCCATGTGTGTGGCACTTAAGGACTCGAGGGATTCTATGTCCATGAAGAGAAAACTTCTAAGTGATGGTGGAAGGGAGTGATCGGCTATAAATCCCTAAAGCCCACTATCGGGCTAGATTAAAAAAATGTAAGTACCTTGAAACAAATGTTGCAAGTTGAATTTAAAAAACAAATCATTTGGAAGACGTTCTTTCACATGTTGTATCAGGGTGAATCCATAAATCTCAATCACATTTTTTTGGAAATCGCATTTTTTTTTTGGTAAACCAAGCACGTAAACATGTTTTGTGATCTAGGTTTTACTTGATTTTTATCTTTTTGTCTTTTTGGGTTTTGTGATTTAAATTTTAATGATGAATATCCCCCAAAAAAATAAAATAAAAAAGTTTAGAATACACCAATACTTGTGATCGATAGAGTCTATCATGTAAAAAAAATTAGAATACAATGGTAATTGTTCTCGATAGAGTTTATCAACGATGGTGTAATGATGTCAACAAAAGATATGATATTAAATAGTAAATTTCCATTTACCAACAGAAACTCGCTTTCATATTTGGGAGGATTATGACCTTTAAACTGTCCAAGCTCATTTTTAAGTTTGATATGGAAGAGATTTATAGCTTGGCTAATATTGAAATTCAATTATCTTCGCAATGATATTGACATGGAACACGTACCGTTGGTATCCCTTGGGGTCTACCAAATTTATCATTTCACAAGTTCCAATCTATCATTTTATTGTCTCTATGCAGAAAATTCACAAACACAGTGTGGGCGACTCAGACAGACATAAACAAAACGCATACAAATTGTGAGATATTTATGGATTTCTTAACCAAATCCGGTCTCCGTTGGCATTCAATTTCTTTATGGTGCCCCGTATTTATGAATTTCTCAGGCATTTCACGTACTTTTATGCATTCCAGCTCAGGTGAGTCGTGTGCATTTAGTGGAACGCCCATCTATACATACACATCGCAAGTGGAAGTGGACATTCTCTTGCATAGTGTCCTGTTTGCTAACAGTTGTGGCATACCACTGGTCCTCTGCCTCTTCCAAAGCCTCATATTCCTCTTCCTCCACCTCTATAGCTAGCTTGATCTCCTCGTGGTGCATTATACTGAGGCACCTGGTTATACTGTGCAGGATTATAGTGTGGTTGCACGGTATTGTATTGGGGTTTTGCAATGTTATATTGTTGTTGTGAAGTGTCATACTGTTATTGCGCAGTGTTATATGGGGATGGTACTTGGTTAAACTATGGTGCAACTTGCCCAATCATCATTTTTTCTTGCACCCTGTAAGCATTTGATGTTCTTTCCCTCATGAGTTCCATGGTACTGCAATATTTGTCATCATGGCCTACTGACTTGCAAAAGTTTCAATATGAAATCTTAGGTACTGCCTGGCACTTCTGCATCATTGGGTAGTGATATGGATCATGCCCATGTTTCTTACAGATCTCATACCATAGTCCTCCTGTTGACAATGGGTTTGGCATTCCTGCTCCCATGTACCACATGAATGTTGGACATTTTTTCTTATGGTGTCCTTATGTCCTACATGTGGTACACCAAACGACTTATCTTTTGTCCTTACCTTTGTTCTGGTTTAGCTGGAATGTTAAGTTCTTCAGATCCTCCTTCAACTCCTCTATGGTTGGATCTATCTTCTGATATTGGTTCTCTTCCAGTTGTAGGGCTTCTTGTAAAGCCTCTTCCTTTGTCTGAAACTTATGTTGCCGCAAAGGGTATTTCAAGTGTGGTAGCAGTGAATTGATGAACATATGCCCATGTTGCATATCTGTCATGACATACTTTAGCTTTCCCTTCAATCGTTTGAATCTCTAGTCAATCTCCTATACAGATTCTCCTGGTTTCTGTATAATCCCTATCATCGCATTCATGTATTGATCCTCTGAACTAGGCTTCTGGAATTCATTTAACAATAGATTTTTGATATCTCTAATCGTTCTGGTTGTCCCTGGCGGACTGTTTGTAGCTAAACTCATGTACAAATATAGTTCACGATCTCTTAGCGTGATAGCTAACTGTGCAATTTTAGTATCCTCATCTGTGATCTGTTTCGCTTCCCAAATCTTTTCACAAATGAAAAAATGTTTCTCAAGGTCCTTCGATGCCTCTCCTTTGAACTCTGGTAACCTAATGGTGTGATCATGTCCTTCCATCCTAAATGTTGAACTACTATCTCTGCATGGTGTAGATACTTGAACAATTATTCCTAAACTGGATCCCCCAGTTGTTGTTCCTTGTGTAGATGTACTTCTTGTTGTCTTCCTTCTTCCAAAATTCAATTGTCTAAATGGTGGTGTTCTTCTTGGTGTATCAGTCGCACATGGGCTTATGGGTTGCACAATGACATTGATATGGATAGGATTTTTTCCTTCTATTCCCGCTCTTGGAACTCTCATCTTCCTCTCATATGTTGTGCACATGATTTCCTCAATCCTCTCCACAGCCCAGAGATCCTCTACCTCTTCTTCATCACTTGCCAAGCCCTCCCTCATGGCTACGACTCTCTTCTTGGTGTTGATATTATATTGGTAGGGTACTCCACTGCGCGTTCTTCCAGTTGTTTCCATGATCCGCTTGATCTATTCTTCGTCCATCGTAATTGGGTCCAAGGCCTCCTCCTTATTTCCTGTATCCCTTTCTCCTCCCATTTCTCCTTCTCCTGTCACTACTTCCCCCCTTCCCCCATGCACGTAGGGAAGTTTATCTGTCTGACTCCATTGTCATTACACCTTTGTTATATAGTAATATATTAATAGAAGTATATAATGATATGATGTACCTACCTTGAGGTACCTTCAAGAACTTTTTTTTTGTCGTATTGTAAGACTTCACTATATGTACTGCAAATTCTGTGATAAATCCTGCAACAATGTTGTCTAACTAGAAATCTACTGCCCATGTAAACTTATTATCAACTCGTTTTAACTGTGTGATCTCTACATGATTCCACTCTAGTTATATGATCTGGTTTGTGGGATGGTTGTCTTTCAACCTTTTTATCCACTCCTATAGTAGATGTGGGAAATCACAGAAAAATACTTCATGCAAGTCGTTGAATATGTACTTGTCCATATATTTCTACGGTGTCAACTTCAGGTTTATGTTATCTTTCTGCACGAACTCTAGCTCCTTTGTTTTCAACCAGATCTCTAGCTCTTCCTTCGTTGGATTCCATATTCTCAACATCCCCTTTTATATTATCATTCTCTCAACGTCTTTCCATCTGGTCTGTCATTATTTTGACATGTCCTCCGCAAATCTCATACACTCAATCCCATCATGTTCTAACCAACCGACAACATAACCTTTTGTTGGTTTTATCTACTTTTCTACTTAGGATTCTTTATTGGTTATTATGATCCTACCTTACTATCATAGATTGACCATGTTTCATATTTGATAAGCTCCCAACAAAATCCCTCTAAAATTGTCGGCCCCTCTGGTAGACCAAAAGGAAATGCAGTACATAGGGTGTATTGCGCAATCTCACTCGAGATAGCTCTATGGTTGGCTGCAATACTCAGTTTTTTTCAACTTGGGAATGAGTGGATATATGTGTTTTTGCCTTGTAATCTTTATTCATTCAATATAACATCTAATTATAGCAATCATTATATTCATGCATGTGGAATACCAGATCTAAATATTTAATTCACTCATCTAACATTCACCACTTAACAACAATAAAGACACATACATTTATTCACATAACACAGGTGTTACCATGGTTCACCCCCTCTTGGGCTACATCCAAGAAGATCTGTCTCTCAATATATTTATTATGGTTCAATAATATGTTACGTCGCGCATGTTTGTAATGTTAGATCTTACTCTCTTAAACAGGATCCTCGATCCCTGTGAGGCTAACTAGATCGCACCAGGCTCCTCATCCTGTGATCTAACCCTTAGTATTGAGTTTCTCACTGCTTCCCTAGCTCATCATCTTACTGAGTAGTACAGTTCTTACAACTCTCTGCCATCCTTTCTCTACTCTCATCCTCTCTCTCTCTCTCTTCCCTGATCTTCCCCTTCTTCCTCTAAGTACTACCTATTTATATTCTTGGCTCATTAGCCATTACAATACATTACAAAAACCCTAACCCTAACATCATTAGGTCTTCCTTGCATGTGTGCCTCACCTTCTTCCCTTACACATGCTTCTTTTCCTTCTATTTGTCCTTTCCTCCTCTCATGTTTCTCTTCCAAAAAATAGCCTTTCTCCTGACTAGGTTTGTGTCCAACAAAAGTCCTACATCATCAATGTGCATAAAGGGAATTCAAATATCTCTCTGGTAATTTCCAATCAAACCAAGAAGTTTATTAGTTCCAGTAAAAAATATGTTTACTTTTCTTAAGAGAAAATTAGTTTGATGATGAGTCAATGAGAGTGAAGGCATCCCTGGAGGGGTGTACTAAAGAGAAAAAAAAACAGTTGGAGGATTTTCTATAGAAATACAGAGGAGTGTTCCAGGAGCCTAAAGGGATACCACCTAAGAGGGAAGTGGACCAAAAAATACTATTGTTTCGAGACTCCCCAATGCCAAATATTGAGTTGTATAGATAGTTCATTATGGAAGTGAATGAAATAAAGAAGCAATTGCAATAGTTGTTAGAGCAGGGTGTAATTCGACCAAGTACCTCACCTTGTGGGTCACCCATCATAATTGTGCCCAAGAAGGATGGGACTTGGAGAATGTGTATCGATTACAGGGTATTGAACAAGATTACACTGAAGAATCAATACCCCTTGCCAAGGATTGATGATCTATTGGACCAATTGCATCATGACAAGTACTTCACTAAGTTGGATTTGAAATCAGGATATCACCAGGTACAAGTCAAAGAAGAAGATACTTGGAATATTATCTTCAATACAAAGAAAGGCTTATATGAGTGGTTGGTTATTTCATTTGGTTTATGCAATGCACCAGCTACATTTATGATACTAACGAATGGTGTTTTACACCCTTATCTAGATTCAATTGTTATTGTCTATTTGGATTATATGTTGGTTTATAGTGCTACCTGGGAAGGGCATATGTCACATCTTATGTAGGTGTTAGAGACTTTGCAAAAGCACTAGATACTAGCAAATCTCAATAAATACAAGTTTTCTCAACAGTGTTTGGTGTATTTGGGGTATGTGATCAGTGGAGGGGACCTCAATATAGATCCCACAAATATCGAGGCCATCACAAAATGGCCAATTCCCACAAATGTCACTAAAGTTAGGAGTTTTGTTGGGGCAACACAACACTTGTGGAAGTTCATAGCTTCATTTTCAGTGATAGCTACACCACTCCACACCATAATAACTAGTGGTAAGAGTTTCATGTGGGGAAAGAAACAACATAATTCCTTTGATGAGCTTAAAATAAAGATCACTCAAGCACCAATGCTCGTGCTACCAAATTTACAAAATCCTTTTGAAGTGGAGACAGATGCAAGTGGGTATGCCATGGGAG
>SNQJ01S0049917.1:4019-14973 GCA_010110895.2 Picea sitchensis | reverse complement strand
CTTAAACATTAAATACATCAAGATAAAACCTTAAATCTGATGTATTTAATTATTATGCATCTTTAGAAACCAACCTCGAAAGATTTGGTTGAGAGAAAGTCAAATCTGTGCAAAAATATGACCTCGCTGCCATGTACAGGTTTTGGTGGTTAAGAGATAAAAATCTAGGCTTGTTAACCACCGAAAATATCTGCTTTCGGTGGTTAAGGGATAAAAATCTGGGCCTGTTAACCACTGAAACCTGTAACTTTCAAAAACGGATCTGCAGCGAATTAATTTGCGTGGGAATCGCAATGACTCAGATTTTTCTTTGAATTGGATGACAAATGGCTCAATAACCAGCAATTGAACTCGAATTCCACTTGGCAACCTTGACAAATCACGGGATTATGGCTACTGAGTATGAGTTTTCATGAGGAAATCACTGGATCATGACAATAACAATGACTCTCGGATTCAATATTGAATATTAATGAAATTGAAACAGAAATCAAATGAAGTCATAATGATTCTGTATCCTCATGACTGGAGATAATGAAGGCCTATGTGACAAATCAATTATGTTATCTGAAAATCCTACATGGAATTCTGGATTTCTGCCAAGTCTTAATTCTGAAATGACAATTGGTAGTTAAAAGGAGAAAAGGGCATAAATATTTAGATAAGATGCCATAAGAACTTCATACCTCACCACCTAGATAAACCTTCGGTGGTTATAACTTAATGATTGCGCCCATTTGACATCTGGCTCATGCAAAAGCACGGGCTTTTTCCTTTTATGCATAGAAACATTTCCGGTGGTTAACAGGCGCTTTATTTTCGCCTCTTAACCACCGAAAACCAAGACTTTCAGTGGTTAATGAGCAATTTTTTAGCTCCTCTTAACCACCGAAACCTGAGATTTAAAGATTTGATTGCCAAGACCAAAATTGATGTTTTTTCCAAGTTTGTATCCAAATAGCAGACCTTCTAACACACCTAAAAAAATTTGCAAATGAATTTTTGGACTTGTTCCTACCACTTAAAAATTGGTAAAATGACAATGCTATTTTAGGAGATAACACGGACGATGACAACTTTACTGATTACTTTCCTCCAATTCACTATGTGTTTCCTATGAGATCATAGGTTTCATGCTTACAATTATTCCTCCTTTTCACCATCATAGAGCCTATTTATATAGGTTTAGAGAGGCTTAACCTCTTGAGGTATCTTTAGGGTAAGTTGAGGAATTCCCTCCTTAGTTCAGGGATCTTCTCCTAAGATCATGATTGAACCAAGAATTCGACTGCAACTGCCTTCCAAACTTGAAATATCCTCCCCTTATTCTCCTCAACAGATCAATCGCTGCCCAGATTAGACAGCGCTCCCTCAAAAGGGGCATCAGTGCGCTATAACGCTCCCTAGTAGGCTCAAGGGGAGCTCCAGCGCTTCAAATATTGGTAGCGCTCCTTTAGAGGGGTGGTTTAGTGTTATAACGCTCCCTATCACCTTGTAGGGGAGTGCCAGTGCTCCTAAGGGTGATGTAGGGGAGCGCTCCCTTCTAAAACTCTAGTTTGAGAGATCCTTTCAGGTGGCAAGAGATACCTGACTTCAGTTAGCCATTCTCTTTCTTCAAATCAAGTGTTTGAGGTATTCCAAGTGTCTCTTTAGTGTCGTCATCATGGCAATATGCTTTGTTTGGCATTTGCGACACTTGTGAACAACATGCGGCACTTACGATAGTTGTGAGGAACATGTGACACTTACGAAACTTATCAAAGAGAGTAATGTTGATGTGTAACAGATTGGCCCCCAAAGCATGAAATTAGAAGATGAGAACTGATAACTGAAATGCTTTGTAGACCTTCAAGCAAGGGTATAGACTCGGAGAACCTGATGGAAGTTGCACACAAACATCAAACAAATATCATGACATGTTTCAAAACCCAAGGCAAGCATACCTATGCTTGGGTGATTAAGACTTGTAAGATATGGCCGCCATAAAATACACTGCGGATCCATAATTGTATTGATGAAAAGGTATAGCCACCGAGGATACAATGTGGATCTATACTATGATGACCTGGGCTGATTGTAGCCACGAAGAATACACAGTGGATCTATGAGATGACAAGACATAGCCATGACCAATACAAGGTCGATCTATGTAACAGTGTATGTATCATTTGTCCAAGAGAAACTCCTTCGCAACCTGGGCAAAGTTCATATCAAAGTGATCACTCAACCCAGGGTCTTCTTACCGATTGAAATGTGGTACGAATCTAACCATGTGAATAGATTTCTTGACGTCGAACATGGCAGAAACCACTTGATTACCGGTCAATGGTGTGAACCGTTAACAAGTGCGAGGCAGATCACCATTATTGTCAATGATTCCCAAGGTACCCTAGTACATTCCAACGAATGTGAATGGATGAGATGGAGTCGAACATCCGCGGAATCATTCGATCAGAGGTCAATGATGTAAACCCACTGTCAGACGTGAGGAGGCCTTCCATTGAGGCATGCGGGTCCCAAAGTACTAACTAGTTTCTAAGCCTAATTCTTGGATAATGTATTGAGGTTGATAGGAATAGGCTCGTCGAAGGAGGGCCTTGATGTATCCCCCATCAACGACACGAGATGGACATAGATATGTAATTGGTGGATCAGATGAACATGGGTTGACATGGGTTTTGAGACAAGATATTTGTGATGGTTGATTCTAGAGGCGGATACTTCCCTTGAACACTGAGGCACGACAGCAGAAACATGACATAGACCAAAACTTGATGATGCAGTGGATGCTGTGACTTACGTTAGGTGACCCAAAGGAGTGAAAGAAACTCAAAGGATTGGCTCAGTGCAGAGGTTCAGTGGATTATAAAGCGTGCAAAAGACAAAGTGTCCTACTCAAGGGCGACTCTAAGAATTACTTGGGAATTTTCTCAAGAGACTGCTTGGCTTGCTTCTTTCAAATTTTCCCCCATCCAGATAGACGAGTACCTATTTTTGATTTAATGAGCTTGAGGAGGGTAACACATGCTCGATATAACTCACCTTCGGTAAGTTCCTCTCCCTTTGTTTAACAAACCGGAAGAAGTAAGGGTTCGGTCCCGTATGGGCCTGTCGATGTTTGTTTTAATGAGTCCAAAGACAGAAAACTCAAAGGTTTTTCATGGTTATAGAGTCTAGAAAAACACTTAAACGAGAACTCTCTCAGTTCCTTTTTCATACAGTTAGTCTCACGAGGCTGAAAAAGAGATAAACTACCACTCGAAAGATGCCCTTTCGAACCTTTTGACGAGCGTGAAAGGAAGTAAGACCACTCGACAATATTTTCATATTTAGAGAGTCTGAAAAGAGTTTAAAGATGACTCCAGGGGGTTCCTTTTTCGTGTGTCCATATGGGTCCAAAAAAGAGATAAAAGTCTACCCAGTGCGTTCTTATATTATTTAGCTTGAGAACGAACTAAGACTATGCTCATGAATGTGACAAGGTAAATAATCGATCAGAACTGCTTCGAAAGATGTAGTGTCAAAAATGCAATCTAGATATTTAGTGAAGCCATTATATCATCAAAGAAACCCACAAATAACTATACCTTATAAAAATGGAAATTTATAAATAGTAATACAATGAAAATTTCATTTACCATTTCATTTTGCATAAGGATTTGTAGCAGTGGAGATTCTCACTTTGGAGGTGGATTTTGTTTCGCTTGATAACGGAGCTACGGTTGACCGTTTCTCTCACTATTTGGACCAAGTAGATCTTCATCTCCCCTTCTTTCAATTACATGGTTTAATATTCATTTTCATAGCAATATTTAATTTAAAAAATGAAGCCCTAGGTCGCTCCAAAAAGATCAAATCGGCCTCTATTAAAAACGATGGGAATAAGACACTCTTTTGCAAAAAATTTTTTAGAAAGTGATAGCCAAGATGCCAACGCCTTGACACTTAAGTAGATGGGTCGTTTTTGTCAAAGAAGTCATAAAAAATTCGCACATATGCCCACGCAACCATAATGAACATCATCTTAATTTAAAAAACGTTTTATTGTTGCGTGATGATTATTGAATGGCGAAGAGAGGGCGTGATGATTATAAAAGAGGGTGTGGTATTTTTGAACAATGTGGGCATTAAATTTCATGTTTTTAAATTGCTTAAGAAATTGTCGAAATTGCTGAAAAATTGAATAATGAAATTCTTTGTTTCTTTTTGTTTGTAGGTGATTTTGGCGACCATGATCGAGTGGAAAGAACGAGAGCAAGAGATTGATGGCTTGGCTGCTTTGCGGAGTCCTCGCACGCAGGCCGCGTTGAGAGCTTGTGGCTTATTGAAATTCTTCAAATTGCAAAAAATGAAGAAGGAGATTCTATTGCTTGAGCACATAATTAGCTTGTGGGATGTCGTGGAGCAAGGGTAATGGATCGAAGCACAACTTCTAACCATTGAGTTGGAAGACATATATTTCTTGAATGGCCTCTCAAAGAGAGGGGTTCCCATATCTTTTTTCAGACAGACGACGCTTCCTAAGCAAGTGGGTATGTATCTGGCACGTCATTGTGTCCCAGGAGCAAGACTGGTGGGGGGTAGAATCCCTATCAAGGATATCAGAGAGTTACCCCTCCAGTCCATTTTTTTTTCCATCACGAGCATGACGGGAAGTATTAGTGCACACCTAGCATCGATATCGCAGGTAGCTTATGGCGTACAGTGTTTGGAGCCAACACTGTTTAACTGGAGCGCAGGGTTCCTTCAGAATGTGAAGGAACAGGTTTCGCGGTGTAGGATGGGCCAGAAACAGTTCGGATATGGCTCTTTTCTGGTATCATTTTTATTAGAGTGCATCCCCCAGATGCAACCTCAGATAACACTAGTAGTGCGACCAGTGGAAGAACCACGGATGGAGAGGTGGACTAGTCTGTCTCCGAGGCTAGTAGTAGAGTTAGAGTTCTGTTTCACCAGCGACTTCTTCGCTTGACTGAGACGGCAGTATATTTGGATCGAAGACTTCACGTATTCCAATGTGGACTTTCACGGGAGCACGGATTTGATTCTACCCACGGGGGAAGATTGGGATGTGTCAGGTGAGAGACTAAGAAACACCTTGTCTAGTTTTAAGTTTTTTAAGATTTTTAATGTATATATATATTTTGGGGTATGTAGAAGAGTTTTTAATATTGTTTTCAACATGCAGACAAGGGAGCAGTGCACCCGATTGAGATACCGATACCAGGATGTCGTGGGGGTGCTCCAGTTGCAGCAGATCCGGGGGCACCAGTGATAGGTCTCTGAGAGGTTGAAAGAAACCTTCAAGGCCTCACGATGGGCATTCCTCCTTTACGAAGGGGAGAAGTTCCTTTACATCTACAGAGGCACACTGCGGGAGTGCCAGAGAATGTTAATTCTCTACTGAGATGAGTGTGACAGCTTGGAGAAGCCCAAGGGGGCTAACATTTTTCTCCAGAAAGCTGCATTTTCCCTAAAAGGGACTAACGTCACCCTAGAAAGGGGATGATGTCTCACTATTGCTTGATTAGGGTTTTAATTTGTGACATCTAATGTAAAACAACATGATTTTGGTATTTTGACCTTGTCGGCCTTTTAATGACCTAAAATGTAATTTAGGTCATTGATATGCTATATATTGAGGGTTTTTGCCTTCATATTTTAATCACAACTCACTCACCACTTGGTGAGGTCTGAAATTTGCACCGTATTCTAGGGTTTGGGTTGAAATTCTAAGGCCCACTTGTTGAAGGAAGCTTGTTTTGCTATTTTTGGCATTTATCTTGGTGGAAGGTTTACAACTAGGGTATGGTTATGTGATTTCTTGGTTAAATGTGAGTAAATTTCTACAAAACTTCTTGATTGAATGGTTGTAGTGTTGTTTATTTGCATTTTGTTATTATAACTTGTTGATTTAAAACCCTAGGTGACAAGCACATGTTAAAGGTCCTTGTCTCATGTCCCTATCAAGTAAATGAGCCATTTGATTTGTTGAGGTAAGATAGAGCCTTTCCATTACAACACTCTAATCTTAGTCTTCAAGCCTATCCGTCTTGTTCTTGTCAATGAGATGAAGATGGAGGATATCAAAGCACTAAGGCCTAGATATTCTACACTTTAGTGATCCTTTCCCCCTAGGATTTCATTGTTGAGGCCTTGCTTTAGAAACACCTCAACATTTAGCCATCTTGTCTTCAGCCATATCAAGCTAGCCATTAAATGTTGTCTTTTTGAGCTAGAGAAAGAGGAAGATGCATTAGGGCCTAGGTCACCTACACCCTAGTGATTCGTCTCCCCTAGGGTTTAACCTGTTAAAGCCTCACTTTAGCAATAATTTGACACCAAACCCTCTTGTCTCTAGCCCTATTATTATCATCACGGCCCTTCAACATTTGTATCCCTTATTAACTCCATTCGCCCTAATAAGGCACTGATCTAAGACCTCCATTGTGTTGAGCACCTTGATCATACAAACAATCAAACACCTTGAACAAAGTCTAACTCTTACTAAACCTATCCTAAACTAACCCTACTAACCCTATTGTTGTCGTCACCTTCTTGTGCTATAAAACATTTTTGTGTAGCTTTCGTTTTACTTTTAAAGCAATTGAATGGTTGGTTAAGACATTGTTTATGAAGTTTTGATTTTGTTACATCGAATGCCAAGTTTCTTTAACATGTATTGAAAAGTGATATTGTAATCATTTCTATTGTACAAAAATTGATTTACTTTGTCAATATTATTGCTCAATTTCTTATTATCAGAAAAGCCATTGATTATATGAAGTATTAACCAGCAAGAAAGCTTGCACATGTAGTTTCTTGTTTCTTTGTCTTGGGCAGGTACTCTTATCGGTTATCACTTCTGGTTATCCTTATTGGCTATAAGTCAGAATTTCTGATCAGGTGGTGACTTGTGAGGGGAATTATTATCACTTAGCCTTGCTAAACCCTTTTTCCTTCTCAAAACCCCAGGTCACCGGGGATGTTTCCCTTGGGCCTTACCACCCTAAATAGAAAGAACCTTCCCATTGAGGTGATAGTGGGTGGGATTGGTTCAGTTACGCCAGTTTGACCTCTTTTCATCAATCCATTATCCTAAATACAAACTGCACTTGGCACCATTTCCGGGGAACACTGAGTCATTTCTCCTCAAGACGACACTTCTCGGTAAGCCTTGCCTCCAGAGCCTTTATCTTACAAGATTACCTGGCAACTCCACTTAGGGTGTTTTCCCTTATCCTTTGATAATTTCAAGAAAATTATCTGGTGACTCCACTGATGATGAAGCCAACTAGGACTTCACAATGGGATCCTGAAAACTACAAACCTTTGGACATGAATAAAATATCGGGATACCCTCGACAAATGCCCACGATATACAAGAGGTGGCTCCCTAGATTCACTTGTGGTGATGGAGAAAGAGCCGACCATCACATGAATGATTTTTGTTCTTATTTTGGACTCCATCCTATTGATGATGATGCCGAAGATGTAGTGATGAAACTTTTCCCCATCACTCTTCAAGGGAATTCTAGAAGGTGGTATGACAATCTTCTCGATACTAGCATCACATCTATGAACCATCTTGAGGAAGTCTTTCTCAAAAAATGGGGTATGAAATTGAAACATATTCAAACATTTCTAAAAAGACTCAAGTATACAAAACAAACAGAAAATGAGACTGTCTGGGACTTCCAGAATAGATTTGAGGGATTACTATATCACATTCCTAGAGACCATTATCCTGAGGATGAGTGCCTAGTATATATCTTTACCAATGCACTCTTGGTGCATTTAGGGTTTCTCTTGAGTAAAAAGAGGCCAAAAACACTCCACGAGGTTGGTAACATGGCCATACAAATTGAGGCAAATATATTTTGGTCCAAGACGAAATTCAATGGCCCTAAAGATACCTCAAACACTCTCATTTTGGAGAAACTAATTTCCCTTGAAACTTTTATTGTTGATTTCCAAGAATAAGGGGAACAAGTTATTGACCAACAAAGTATTAAAGGGAAATCTCTTTATAAGGTTTTCCAAGAGAAAGGGATCGTTGAAAACACAGCTGAGGAGCTAGAACCCCAACAAGATTGTTGAAGCAATTATTTGCATAATATATTACCAAACATAAATTATCAACTGGATTCATAATTAGTAGAGTTGATGCACTATATGTGTCGATAAAAGATAGGTTCTTATGTCTGATGAGTATAGCAAGAATTAATAAGACTTCAAAATAGACACTCTGTTTTGCAAGCCTTAATCTATGTTTTACACACTATGCAAAAATTAAAGAACAAAATTCAAAGAAAATACTCTAGCTAACATGCACTCCAAAGGCTCTCTTACAGGAAACAATATCGTCCAATTACTAGCTCATGAATGTGAAAGATGGATTATGATCTTACTCATGTAATCACTCTCTTCAACATCAACTTGCAAGTTGTCTAGTTATGCACACTTTTCAAATCAAAAAAGGAAATTCAATGCAACCCGACAATTATGAAAAGTTACTTTATTTCTACACAGGAAACAAAGGTTTTAAATGAGATCCTCCATTTGTTGGCTCATGTAATGCGAAGGATGGACTCTCAAATTGTTCCTATACTGCCACACTTTGCAAGATAAAAGCTGAGATTAAAAGGACACAATTCAGGAATAAATGATCACACACAAAAATAACAGTTAATCAATCATGAATCATTGCACTCCTATTGTACATAAAACTCTTAATCAAATTCATCACACATCTATATTGTATGTCATCAAAGGTATCACTGGAATATAACATGACTGAATTTTAAATGCTGTGATTAAGTACAAAATTACTATGTTCACACACACACACACACACAGAAATCCAGAATTATAATTACAAACAAAATACAATGAAGCTTACCTTGATTGGGTCGGTGGGCCCTTTCTGTACCAACAAGGAATATTAAGAAAGACTTACAAAGAATAATACTTAAACATACACGTGAAATCCATGAATTGCAACTTATATCATTACTTGAGAAGTAGGTGTACAATCAACAATCTTAAAAAATCAAACCTACATAATAACAATTCCTCCTTCTTCAAGAACCGATCTTACAACATAGTAATTCCTCCTTCTCCCAGTACTCCTTACTTCATATTTATACAAGGAAATTCAATGGGGATGGATCAGAACAAATCCCCCAACTCAGAATTTGTTCAAACTGTTTATGCACAAAATCTGGGTTTTTCACTAGATATTACAAATTTGGGTTAAATATACTTCAATATGTATCTGTTCATTGTGAATTTTGAGAAACGATTTATGGTTTTTGTATCTGGATATACATTCTAAAAACCCATTGGATTGTTTTGTATGATATGCTTCTATATGCACGAAAAGCAAGGCACAATATGGCAGTTTAGAAATATTTGACAATTTTAGGCTGAATTGTTCCCCCTGAGATGGAGGTCCACATGTACAAGTTGGGTGAATTATGACTCAAGTTTCCACATGAAAACATTGTTCTGGACAAAACCCATGTACCAAATGTTTATATTTATCTTTATCGACCCAAAAATTGAGGTGAAAATCCAATACCAGAATGTTGGTACCAGAATCCTATAGATAGGGTTTTAGTACCAGATTAGCACAGGCCTACTCCTTTGGTACCGGATGAGAAAAGAGGTGACCATTAGTACCAGATGATTTTTTCTTAATATCAAATGATTATAATCATGCAAAATCAACCATTTTAATTGAATTAACTCAAGAAAATTAAACAAAACATGCCTTAATCATAAGTTACCTCTTATGCACATGAACAAGGTCATCAAGTGTATTTATGGAGGAAACAATCAATTAGATACACATAACATAGGTATAATAGGCTCAGATAGAGGGTAATATAGGGCATTATAAGTGTCAAAACTGAGACTCATCATTCCCCAATGCTTAAGTCATTGCATGTCCTCATGCAACAATGATCTTCAAAATTTCACAATTGATGATACTTTTCACTCGATCAAGCATTCCCTGAATTTTCATCCTTCTTCAGCTCCTAAGTTCCTATTAAACAATATAAACTTCCTAGCTTATGCTTCACATTCTTACTCGTGGCAAAGTAGTTATGGTGACAAAGTGGTGTCATGAGTAATGGATTAGATCTGTTAGTGATTTGACGTTAAGTCTTATCCAATATGTTTTCGATCAATGTTAGGAGAAAGGGTTGGTTGTGACTCTAATATGATTATAGGATAGTGGCCAAGAATTTTCATAATGACTTTGACTAATAGGCCCCCTTGGCTAGATTACCTTTAAAACAAAAGTGATATAAGCATAGTTTAGATATCATTTGAAGAGAGGAACACATAAAGGAATACATCCCAAGATGATTAACTCGTTTATGATCCAAGTTTTTATAGATGAAGCTCTTATTTCTTATGTAAGGTGAATTACATATACTGAGGGTCCCACTTCTCATGCAAACCTACTTATTTTAAAAGATAGAACTCTAAAAGTCGATACTTTAAGGTTCTTAATAACATCATCTGAGAGATATAAAGGTCATCTCCTAGCCTTGATTTGATATTGATTGCTTCATAATGAGACCCAAGGGTTTTTGTTTAGTTTTAGGTGTGCCACTTTATGTTTTTCAACTCCCTTTACCCGGCATAGCCCTGCTGCCAGTAAGCATGTTTAGTACCCCAACGGGTTTACCTTAGTACCATACAAGCATGGCCTCCCTGCTAATAGGCCTGTTCAGTACCCCGACGGGTTTACTTGTACTTCCTGATACTTCCTTTTTATTATATTACTCAAAATATTTAGAATGATGTATACTATTCATAGATAGTTTTAGAGTATAAGGAAGGCAGGTGGTACGAGAGTGTTTTAGATTTATTAGGCACATAATTAATTGTTTGCAATTATCCCAAGGGTGACATCATCCACATTCAACTTAAATCTCAT
>SNQJ01S0049915.1:47097-87663 GCA_010110895.2 Picea sitchensis | reverse complement strand
GACTTAGACAACCAGGGTTACCTGAGGCCTACACACTTTTATTTTCTATTCACAAGTGAAACTATTAAATGATACACTTGAACTTTTAAGACATATAAATTTTATGAATGTTTAAATGTATTTGGATAATGATGGATATGATGGGATATATTGTGAGAATGTAAATTTTATGAATGTTTAAATGTTATTGATGATGATGAATATGATGCGATCTACTATGTGAATGTAAATTCTATGAATGGCTAATTGTTATTGATGATGATGGATATGATGCGACATATTGTGTGAATGAGAATCTTATGAAGGCTTAAATGATATTAGAATGATGTTGGATATGATGCAATCTATTTTGTAAATGATAATTTTATGAATGGGTGTCGATAATTGAATTATGGGATATTATGAGATCTACTTCTAACTTGAAAACTTTGATGTTAAAGTTGTTGGTACGCGGATACCGAATTGAAATTATGGTTGTATGCAATTACATGATGATAATGCATAGAAATGTATGAGTTTGTGTTACAGACTAATCTACAGGTTATGGGATATGAAATATCCAAAGGATAATGATGATGAAAGTGGATGTCATGACCACTAGCCGAGAAACAATATGGTATGAATCTGTGTATGTGAAATTATATTGGTTTGGATGCATTGCTATGATATGTGGACCAGTACAAGATTTTAGGTGGTGAGACTACCCAAAACTGAATAGATGATGACAAAACTCCCAGCAACACGGTGCCACTGTATATTCCATTGTAGGGTGTGGACCCTAGTCCTGTTAGGAGGGGTGGAGGCATTTCCCATCGTGTATCCTCTGAAACCTGAAGTCATGGGAGGACGATGATTAGCTCACACTCCCCTAGAAGTGTGATGATGACTGTCAGTTGCCTGCTGGGAAAGCTTGGTCAAGATAGTGACACTTCGGCTTACAGGTTCTATTTGGAGTTAGGTCAATATAGTTGGCGCTCCAAGATATTCCAACAGAGGAAGGATAGGAATGGAAGATGGAAGTAAGTTAGGGAGGAAGGATGAGTAGAGATAGTTGAGAGTGTATGGAGATTTGTCTTATGGTGGAATTTATTGTTTTCCTTCTGAAAAGAAAATGTGTATATATATGAATATTCATAATTATGTAACTAAACTACAATTGTCTAAATAACATTGTTGAGCTAGATAATTATAATTAAAGGATTTCACAAACATTTGATTAGTTTATTTTCTTTTATAAAATGAATAGTCTTGTTGAATGGATTGTATGCATATGGAAATTACTATAGAGATGATAGTTATTGATATTAGTACATGAACGAGACTTGTATGTACTAGTTACACATGAATTTCTTGCACATGTACACTAGTATGTATGAGTTTCTTAGCTTACTTACTAATAATGTCGGTTAATTGTTAGGAATGTGTGAACCATGTTTCTTTTCCCTTGTATCATAAAATACTTTAACCTCGGGATGAAGTTTCCTGAAGGGTGGGTGTATGTAACAACCCTAGTTAAATAGTTGTTTAAGGTTTATCAAGTATAATTAATTAAATAATTAACTGTCATAATGTATTTTAGTTAAACAATAATTATTTATTAATAATATTAATTAATTAATAATTTATTTATTGATTAATATATGTTGATTAATTAATTAATTGATTAATTAACACATTTAATGTTGGGTAACGAATTAAAGACTTAATAAATTTTAATTCATTATTAGAAAACTTTACGTATACAAGGATACACATTGAATGGAGGGATAGGGTATTGAATGGAGGGATAAGGTATTAAATGGAGGGATAAGGTGAGTGACATTAAAGGAAGGTAGGAGGCAATGAATGGAGGGAGGATATGAGGGGGGAGAGGCATTCAGGAGAAGCACTTTTGGAATTCTAGGGAAAGGGAGCATTTTGAGAGCAGGGACAGTGTTTTCTGTTTGGGGATATTTTTTTGGTTTAGAGTTTGGGTGGACTGTTACAGGGGTGCACCAGGTTGCTGGCAGTTTTTGGCTCGGGGGCCAGGAATCCTCATGGAATCCTAGAGATAGGGAGCCAGATAGGCTTTGTTCCTAGCTGGCAGGGAGGAAAGATTCAGTTTTGGGTGGGGTTTGGGCAGAGCAACAGCAAGGACAGACGGAGATTAGAGAAATAACATCAGACAGAGGTATTTAATTTCATGAATTTGTTGTGTTATGTGCTTGTTATTAAATTTACTTTCATGTTGTTGATAAATTTAATTTATGCTGAATAAGTTATGGTTAAATGTTGAAGATTAAATTGTACAGGATAACATTTAGTTACTTTCTATTTTTAACTTGTGTTTTATAAGGCTTTGTGGGGACAAAGACCTTACATAAAGGCAACTTGCATACACTTCTTTTAAAGTTCAAAAAAAGAAGAAGCAAATGCTAATAACCTCCAATTTTTTGTGCAACAGGATGTATCTGCATTGACAAGAACGGGAACATGAGGAACTTGATGTCTTGGTCGAGGAGGATCTCAAGGCCATTCCCATGCTAAAACAGTGTGGCATGTGGAAGTTATTCTAGTGTCCATTCATAAGGGCACAATAGAGATTGCTAAACATTTGGTAGAGTATTGGCACCATGATGCAGAGGCATTCATTCTAGAGGGTCAATCATTGACCCCAACTATAGAGGACATCTAGTTTTTTACCGACCTCTCTAAGAGGGGAGAAATATTCAATCTGAGGACCTTTCCTCTAGGTCTATACAACATTGAGGGTTACATCGGGATGTAATGTGACGCTAGTACTGAGAAAATAGGATCTCATGTGCCAATACACAAGATCACCAGCCTCCACCTTAACATTTTATTTTTCATGATTCAGAGATCACAGGATATGCAACACTCCATCAGGCCTCCTGTGCATAGATGCACTGTACAGTTCAGTGTTTGGAGGCCACCATTTTTTATTGGAGTACTACCATGCTTACATGCATGAAGAAACAACTCACAGACTGTTGCAGGAGGATGAACAAGAACTTCGGATTTGGTACAGTATTATGCACTTTTTTATTATTTGAGAATTCCTAGTCTTAGCCCAAGGGAGATAGTACAAGGGCATATTGCCTCCTTTTCGTCATTATGCATGTGGGCATTTTTGTTTCCTAGATAGGGGGGAGGAAGAACCTAGGAGGCTTTCGATGACAATTTTTTTGATTGGTGGGCACGTTAGATTCCTGTTGTAGAGTACTATCCATATGTAGGAATTAGTTTCCCAAGAAATCCTGACATGCCCATACCCCCTGGTGAGGAGCGTGACGAGATAGGTAACACATTTTTTAAAGTTATTAAATTTTTTTAATTTTTACATATTATCCTTTTTATGCTAATGTGAGAGTACTAACTTAACAATTTGTTATATATAGATTTGGGACCATTTTGACCAATAGACTTCGCCAGGACCAGGTGTCATCCCTGACCAAAGGCTGAACCAATAGGAGTAGGGGGACCCCCAGTCAGAGAGACTAAGAGAGTATTATGGAGAGTAGAGATAAACCTAATGGATCTCACTCATGCAGTACCCATGGATGAGATAGAGGAATTGCCCTTGGCCATGTATCCACATGTAGTAGGGGTTCCTAGGACATGGGTCCAGTTATTTCGACATCTTGCGAATGCCATGGTTCACTATAGCAGGGCCAATAGGCCTAGACCTTAGATAGTATTGGACCATTTATGTGCTGAGGGCGCTTTTTGTACTATGTATTGAAATATTAAGCCCAATGGTTTATACCATCTATATTTGAGGCTTTAATGCCTACTTTGTACTCATGACATCATTTTTTGGATATATTATATATACATCTTTTTGTCTTATGGATGAACATTTTTTACAAATGTATTTACATGTGTATGTGTGTGTTTTACTTTTACATGTGAGCAACATGCCAATCTAATAATTTATTATCTAATGTACCAATTAGTTGGTTAGATCCCCTAGGAACATGAATATAGGTAATATAATCAAAATATCATTCTAAGAGATGTACCCTAAGGAATCGTTGGTGAAGGGTCGGATCGTAAACATGATATACCCCATTTAATTGGGACATGACTAGTTGAACATCTAAATAAACCTGGAGGTAAGAAATACCATGTGACATGGAATCACATAGTAATTATATCACTGCACTATACTTGACAATATTAATGGTTTATTCACCTAGACAAATACCTCTAGAAAATAACAACTGACCACAAGGTGTAAAAATCACCCAAGATGCAGAAGAAAGCCTCCAAGTGTGTTGGATAGCACCATATGTGAACCTAACATAGACTTCATGTTCAATTGACATCTTCCACAATGAAAAAGAGAACACAAATGACTACACGTCCATTAAACAAAATTAAAAATATATATAAAAAAACTATACATATATACAAGAAGTCATGCTCAGGAGACCGACCTAAGTGTAATAATTATTAAGGTAGAGCCCATTTCTATGCTCCGCTAAGGAGTTACCCTCAGAATCAACTAGATGATAAGCACCATTTTTAAGAATTCTTTCACAATGAAAGGTATGAACCACTTGGGTTTGAACTTGCCTTCCTCGGAGGGATATTTGTCTTGGTCACAGACCAGGACAAGATCGCCTTCATAGAAAATCCAAGGGTGGAAGGACTGATCATATTGACACTTGACCCATTGTTTATGACATGTTGGCATAGGGGTAGACACAGGGTTCAACTCTTCAACAATACACCAACAAAACCCTAACTATTGGCCCTTTCGGCAACACCTGTGAAGCAGGCGAAGTCTCAATTGAGGTAGAGACAGGGGGGTTAAAACACTCAGGTGTTTGTAACCAATCTGGGACACAGATTTGTGATTATAACACTTCAAAAAGTACTTAGAATATAAAATGCATTATCTTATCAACTTCATTCACATCGCAGAGAAAACCCTAAGGATAGATCGACACAGTAACAAAGACAAAATACACATCGCACTTAGCATCATAAGTTATATCTAGCACATTTGACGTAAATAAAGAACTAAGCATTCATAGATCTATCTATCATATATAAAAACCAATGCACTAAGAAGATTCGAAACATAAGCATCATATCACAAAGAAAACCATCAACACATGATATACATGGTTCACCCCAGTGTGGGGCTACATCCAACAACTGCTTCTGTTTCTTTATTAGGCTTCAATATCATACATTCGTCTACTCCTGTGCACTAAGCCATAGAGACAAGATTCGCACCGGACATGTGATATATGCACTAAGCGCCAGATCCACCTTCCCAAAATCAAGTCAAGGCACAAAGCCAACTCCTCTATTAAGCACAGAGCCTTACATACATGTTTTGTTTCACAAATAAACTCATAACTACTTGCCTCTTGCACTTAGACAATTACAAACCCTTCTACTACTACTCATCCTTACAATATTATTCTTATTTATACTTTTACATTTACAAAAGGCCTAATCATGGGTAAACCCATGGGATGACATCCCATAAATCGTTACAAAACCCTAAAAATCCCATGTTGGGTCCACAAAGCCCATAAAGCAAGTGAGATCCACAATATTAGATCCATGATATCAGCTTCAGAGCATCGTTCTAACAGTTAGGTTGCCTATAATGGTCATATAGCTTCGCCGAGGCAAAGTTCCATTCTGCACAGTTCTTCTTCTCTGGCGAGGTTCACGGCCTGCAAACCTGCCTCCTACGAAGTATTCTCTATAACTCCCTGTAGTTTTTCCAACCTGAATTTCTTCTTACTGAGCTTCATTGCCTCCTTTCCTATGATCTGAGTCTCTCTAACTGTTTTTAGATTCCTCTTTCCATTCTTATTATTAGTTTCTCCTATTTTAGTGAATTTGTAGTGTTGATGTACTTCCAATGGGTTTGAAATTAATATCCTTTCTCTTACCACTTCTTGGGTGGATTTAATTTATTCTTGCATGGATAGGTCCTTCAAACCTTGTTGTGTTCTTTCAATATCGACATCTAATTCTCATGCCCTTTGTTGCTTCGACTTAACTTCTCGTTCTTCTATCAGTCGATCTATTTTCCTAGCTAAGAAATCCCTTAGTTCTTTCTTTTTATTTTCTGTGGGTTCTTCCTCTGTTTTCCTTCTAATCTGATCCTTCTCAATCCAAGTCTTTCCTAACAAAAGGGGGAAAGTGTCTTTGTTCTCAACAAACCTAATAACTTCAAATTCCTCTTCTGTCGATGTTCCATGAATAATAATAGGCACATTAGTAACTCTTCCACATAGGGTTATCATCCTTCCTTTAAACAAGCCTATCCTTCCCAGTGAAGGTATCACAGTAGGCTTTCCCAAAATTTCCCAAGTCCCTTCTTCCATAATATTCATTGGTGTTTCCTCATCCAAGACACAGTCTATGTCGAAGTCTCCTATTCTTCCACTTATGCCCTGGTTTGTTTTCATCATCTCTGGTAAACTGACATCCCTGTGATCATTCATTGCTTCTTTTAACTGTACTAATGTAGTCTAAACTTTCTCTGATCCTTTCTCTTTCTAATATTCTAACATCCTCGTATTCTCTTGACTCATGTTCATTTGTTCAACTTTAGCAATCATCCTTGGGAAATCCTCAACCTCATGACCAACAATTTTACAACAAAGACAAATAGGACCTTTACCAGGGAATTTCTTAGCAATATGTCCCGGTCTTCTGTAATTATAACATAGTGGCAATCCTCTCTTCCTCTTGTACTACGCACTAGGATCACAGTGGTGGACCTGCAATCTGCAAAAATTATTTCTAGGTTCTTGCATCTAATTATTAGTCCAAAAATTCTTTATATGCATAGGAATAACATATATTTCTTCATTTCTATTAGCCTTACTTAGATCAATTCTTTCTTCCTGCTATGCCCTAGATTTCAGACTAGGACAGAATTTATTAAACATACTTAAATTCATACTTTCGAAACAAAAATTTCCACTTATCTTACTCTTATCAAAGCACAAAGCTTTACCTTTTTCAAGATCTTAACTCTTTTCTCAGATCAAGTTTCTTTCTTAGCATAGAGCTCCTCAAGTCAAGTAGAATATTGCGTGCTACAGCAGCAGATCTACACACAAAGCTTATTTTATTTACTTCAGTTCCCAGCAATCACAGTTTGAGGTCTCGACAACGAAACCATTTTTTGGCACAGGAGTAGGACCAGGGTCCAACGCTTCAACAACACACCAAAAAAACCCTAACTATCATCCCTTTTGGCAACACCTGCAAAGTAGGAAAAGTCTCACCTGAGGTAGAGGCAGGGGGGGTTACAGGACTTAGGTGTCTGTAACCAAGTTGGGACACAGATCTATGGTTATAACACTTTGCAAAGTACTTAGAATATAACATGCATTATCTTATCAACTTTACTCACATCGAAGAACAAACCCTAAGGATAGATCAACGCAGTAACAATGACAAAGTACACATCGCACTTAGCATCATAAGTTAGATCTATCACATTCGGCATAAATAAAGAACTAAGAATTCATATATCTATCTATCATATATAACAACCAATGCACTAAGCAAATTCATAGCATAAGCATCATAGCACAAAGCAAACCATCAACACATGATATACGTGGTTCACCCCAGTGTGGGGCTACATCCACCAACTACTTCTTCTTCTTTATTGGGCTTCAATATCTTACATTCATCTTCTCATGTGCACTAAGCCATAGAGTTAAGCTTCAAACTAGATAGGTGATTTGTGCACTAAGCACCAGATCCACCTTCCCAAAATCAGGTCTAGACACAGAGCCAAATCCTCTATCAAGCATAGAGCCTTACATACGTGTTTTGTTGTACAAAGAAATTCAGAACTACTTGCCTATTGAACTTAGCCAATTACATCCCCTTCTACAACTACTCATCCTTACAATCTTATTTTTATTTATACTTTTACATTTACAAAGAGGCCTAATCATGGGTAAACCCATGGGTTGACATTCCATAACCTGTTACAAAACCCTAAAAATCCCATGTTGGGTCCACAAAGCCCATAAAATAAGTGAGATACATGATCTGAGCTCCACCTGGGCACTCCTTCCTTGATCACTGCGTCGAAGTCCAAAAAGTAGTCAAACCTTACCAATGTTTCCTCAAAACTTGGTCGAGGGCCAACATGACCCTCATTAGCCAAGGTTGCATCTCGACATTTCTCATCGAGCTGCTCAAGATATAAAATACGTTCCTCAAGTGGTGTAGTGTCGGGTAGTAGTTCCATTGCCAACTTCATAGAGGGGATTTGACATTCAATGGGAAATACCGACTCCATCTCGTAAATGAGTTGAAGAGGTGAAAAACCGGTAGCAATCTTTACAAAAGTTTGATAATCCCAAAGCATTGAATATATCATCAAATTCCAATTTGACTTGGACAAATTAATCATCCGTTGAAGAATAGTCTTGAGAGATGTATTCACACCTTCTACCTGACCATTTTCTTGTGGGTAATATGGTGACAAATGTTCTTGTTCAAACCTAAGCTTTGATGTAATTCAGACATAATTTTGTTCTGGAAGTCATTTCCATGGTTAGTGTTGGTTACTCTCCTCTATTCTACTCTGAGCTCCTTATTGACCCAAGGTTCATGTCTTTCGGGTTTCCAACAAAGCCTCTAAAACTATCAGCCCTCTTGGTAAACCAGAAGGCAACACATCACACATAATCCACTACGTAGTGTCACCCGAGATAGCTTTAATGGGTGGTTGTAAGACTCAAGTGTTTATAGCCCAGGATTGAGTATGAGATATGAGATCTGTATTCAGAGCCATTTACTATAACTGGTGATTGTAACCTACTATTATTCGCGACTGTGCATTACCTTCAACAACTTATTTCCTTAATAACGCAACCATATTTCATAGCAATATAATAACCCATTCATTCATTAAGCACAATACTTAACTACTGAAAAGAGGATAAAGATATGCATGAATTTATCACATTACACATATATTACAGAGGTTCACTCCCTCCTGGGATACGTCCACAAATATTTGTCTCTCGGCCCTTTTATTATGGTAGTTCTTCATCTATAGTGAAACGCTCTTACAACTCTCCTTAGATGGGTAAGATCTATATGAGGTGAACTAGACCGCACCAGGCTCCTAAGCCTGTGATCTAATCCTCAAGATATACCTTCTCTCCTCTCCTCTAGCTCAACAACTTACAAAATAGTTCATACCAAAACATTACATATCACATCAACTCATACATGTCTATGATAATGCAAATCCAATTACTAGCTAAATCGGAACAACTACAAAATCCCTCAAAAATACAGAACTCTTCGAAAATACCTCAGTATTGGGATTTATACATATTTGGATCTGCATCCATTACAATTATTTACCAAAACTCTAACCCTACCGATGTTAGGTCTTCCTCCCATGTGTGCATGTTGTTCCTCCATCCATCTATCGCTTTCCTTGTGCAAACTTTATTGCATGCGCGCATTTTGTGTTTCCTTCTAGTTGTTGCTTTAATTTTTTCAAGCTTTCATTCTCCATGGCCATCCTTCTTTCCACTTCAGCCTACTACCAACAGCCCCCCAACACTGACCTGTGGCTCATCCCGAGCCACCTAATCCTTCTAAGCTTCCTCTATCTCCTTGGTGATCATCTCAAACTTTTCCTTGAGCTTTGTTGCTTGTGTCAATGACTGTGCAGTATTCTCCTTGATTGTGTCCACTACCTGAACTATCACTTCATCGTTCATCAACCCTACACATTCTGCATGGGTTTGTGATATCTTTGTCTTAGCTTCCTCTGCTTGTGCCAGTACTTATGCTACCCTCTCCTACAATGGCTCCATTTGATCGTGACTCTCTTGTTTCTGTGTTTGCGCAATGATGAGTTAGGTCTGTAGCTTATTCCTCTTCTGTGTTCCTTTGAATCGTTCTGGGATTGGTATTGTCTTTTGTTTCTGCTTTAGCTCTTGGATCGCTACATTGATCATTTCCTCTTCCTTTTCCCACCTTTGTACCTGTGGATCCTCCTCCAACCTGGTCCAAAGATGCACTGCTTTATCAAACAAGTCAGTTGCGGTACTAACATGCTGCTCTATCTCCTACAACTGCATTGTTTCTTCTTGCTTCCTTTTCTCCTTTACTGTTGGTGGAGTGGTTGGTATGAGTTGTTCTCGGAGATTCTGAATCTCCTTCTAGTATTTCTCGATTACCTGCACAATATGATCAATAATTTCCACTACTGCAAGTTCATTCCCCTGCGCGGTGTTTGGAAGATTCTCAAAAATTCTTCCTACTCTTCGCTCCAGTTCATTCCTACATTCTCTCTCCTCCTAAGATTCAAAATTGGCCTGCTCACAGACTTTTTCCAGTGCCTCCCGCTTCTTTGTTTCTCGCTATAATTTGACTAAGTCTTTTCGTGCATGAGACTGTACCTTGTGGTCGATGCTAACCTACAACTTGTGTAGTTCCTTGGATGGCAATCGCATAAAGACCAATTGGATGTGGCTTAAATAATTCAAGGGTGTTTACCCCACACTTTTTTCCATGCACAACATACTAGATATGATGTAGAATGTTGTGTTTGCATGTGGTAATGAGTGGAATGGATCTCGTTCTTCTACCTCCACTCTTTCCTCGGTCTGTGGTGATGATGGTTCTATGCCCCTGTATTTTCTTGCTATCTGCCCTTCCCCGATTTGTTTGATGATTTTTTGTATGTTTGCCAACTCCTCTTGGATCTTGTCCCTGTGACGTGCAACATGGTCGAAGTCCTTAGCTAGACAATCCTGTACCATTCTGGTGATCATCTCCCCATCGTAATCTATGATCGTATATTTTGGCGGTGTTCATTGTGCCTTTGATTTCTTGCGCGCATCTCCTGTCTGTGTGGTTGGTCGCTTATTTCCCCCTGGTCCTTATGTGTTGGGATTTGAGGCAGTCTCCTGCACTCCCTCGGCCTATTTCTGTTGTTCCTTGGTTGGATGTGTATAATCCTTCTTCCCCTTTTGGATCCCTTTCTTCTTTGGCCCTTTGTCTGCATGTGTTTGCTTTCCTTGGACCATTCTTGGGTTCTTGGGCACTTGGATTTCTAGAGGTTGTGTTTCTCCCTACTCTTCATTTTCCTTTGCTGTTCTTTCTAGCAATTCCTAGGTGATGGCTGAAATCCTCCATTCCTTAGGCCATTCGCTGATGACCATGTCAATATCAACCTCTATGATGCAGTATCGCATCTATAGCCACTATTTCCCTGGATCATTCTTTGCATATATCGACATTGTTTGTTGTGTTGCGTGGAATTTGATGATGTCTGCATATCACGCAACAACTTATCGTGTAATTATCCATGTCTTGGATATGGCTTCCTGTAGGTCACGTAGGTAGCCCTAAAAAATGGATCTGTTCGCCTTCTTTTTCCTTAAGTATGGCCTATCTCTGAGCAACAAGTACCTGTCTCCATATGGCCTTGGTCTGGTACAAAAAACTACATACCTCGGCTCTTGCCATCCCATGAAGGATATTAAGGTAATTATCCATGAGTAGTGGAACTTTGTGACTAGGTCCTGCACATCCTTCCAGTCCTCTAAGAACAAGTTCAATAAGTATGGATCCCATCTCATTGAGGTGCCTTCTTCACACTGGCATACAACTGCAACAACTACAGCTGGGACTTCCTCCCTGCGACATTTTCTTAGCATCTTGCAGGCTAAGATTTTCTCCCCCAATTGTGTAGTTGCATTGTTGATTCATTTGATGATGATCCCTCTTGTCCCTATGATGGTTCCATACTTCTTCTTCATCTCTTCACTAGCGATTTCATCTTGGTTTTGTCATCCAAAAACAATGTGGGATCCATACCCTGGATTGGTAATCCTGTTATTTGCACAATAATCTCAATGGTTATGGGGACGGGCTTGTCCAACCATATGTCCCCTCCATGTGTGACTACTAAGATCTATTTGATGCATTTTTTTGAGTATTGGCCTCTGCCAAAATGTGGTAGGAATAACAGGCCTAAAATTCCTATTTTCTCTAGCCCAGCTACCCACTGGTATGGCTAGTTGATCAGTTTTCCAACTTGATTTGTACTTGTGGTCTGTGTAAAGACCCTCTGTGCAAGTTCCAGGAACTCGACTTCGTCTGATACATCGTGGCTTGAATATTTGAGCTTCCTGACATGGCCCATTAGCTCTGGTCCTACCTGTACCCCAGATGGTATGCGCGGTAGAACAATTTATATTGCAGGTTTCTTGCGAGGTGACCTCGGTATCTCTATTTTGTCTTTCTGTTGTAGTGGTGGCTGGCTCTAAGTTCTATCAGCTTTCGGTTGCTCCTCCATAACCCATTCTATCCAAGTTGAGACATCATCACCTGTCTTCCCTGGTGGGTGTTCTGAGATGGTCGTTTGAGACTCATCTGGCTCCACTACTGCTTCTGAATTCAACATCATTCCATTAACTTTCGGAATTGTTTCTTTATTCTTTGGTTGTATCTCTTTTAGGGTTTCCTCTTCTTGGCTCTGAGGATCCTACGCTACTACTGGAATATCTATATTCATGGCCTCTACTATTGGCTATTGGATTTTCTCCAGTATCGGTGTGGATTGTACTGGTATCGTTTCTGGGGATGGGATGTCATCGACATTGACGACCTCCGATGGCTATTGTTCACCTTCTTCCAATGTTCCTTGTGACCAAGTTTGAATGTTGGTTAGTCTGGCGCTCTGGCTTGCTTCTGTTGCCTTCAGTGGTGCCATAGTGGTGACTGTCGAACGTTTGTTGGGTTTGAATAATTTATGCGATCTTTTTAGCCTTGCTCTATGTGTTCTAGCCGTTATTGCTCCGTGTATGTTCTCCTTTCGTGAATAGACTAGTTGCTCATGTACTTGCATGTTGTTTCAGCTTTCCATGAGGCTTATTGAGGACACTTCCTCCATTATGGGTTTAACACACCATAATTTTGGGTTCAATGCATATCCAAAGGTTTCATACTTGCCATTACTTATTCTTTGCCAAATCCAGTTGGCACGATTAATGTGGTGTCCCATTGGTCCTTTCCGTCTTTCAATTCCGCCTAGTGTTGTCTTGTCATATTTATTTTGTCGACTTTCCTTTCCCTGCTTGTTTCCCTTTTGATGTGACCATTATCCTTTTTCAAATTTGTGTTTCTAAAATCATGTGGCCTTTCTACCTTTGGTGCACTGCGCCCGCTTTGGTTCTGTTTCCTTTTTGTTCTTTTTTTTTTTTTACTGCGCGGTGGATGGTCGACTGTCATTATACAGCTTTAGTTGGCTCCCATTGATAATTCCTCTGATTTTTGAACCTATTAAATCTCTTAACTGTAAAAATCCTCCATCTGTGATAGATTTTACCTCGTACAGTCCTAACCAATGCATTATGAGTTTTCCTGGGTGTTGAAACGATATGTTGTCATACATCAATACTAGATCTCCTTCCTTGAACATTTTCTTCTTGATGTGTCTATCGGGCCAAGCCTTGGCTCTGGCCTTCTGAACTTTTTGGTGGAATCCTGCTAAGATTCATTCTTCCTCCATGGTCAATAACTGATTCAGTCTCTCTTGTACTGCGCCTCATTTGGTCATTTGTGTGATGGTTGCTACGTGCAAGCTTGGTACTAAGAATTTTAATGGCACCACTGCTTCTTGGCCATAAACCAGTTTAAATGGTGTGTTCCCTATCAAAGTTTTGCATGTAGTCATGTATGCCCATAATACTGATGGTACTTTGAGGTTCCAATCATTTATATTGACGTTACAGATATTTGTCAGTGCATTCTTGAGAATTTTGTTGAAGGCTTCCAATGTGCCATTTTCCTGTGGATGATATGGTGTGCTCTTATGATGATGGAATTAAAGATCTTCAGTCATCATGTGGATGGTTTTGTTTATGAAGTGCATGCCTTGGTCACTCATCAAAACTCTTGGGCACCCAAATCTGGTGATTACGTCTTCAAACAAAAAGTGTGTTGTTGTTTCTACGTTGCAATCTTTTACTGGTGTAGCTTCCACCCATCTTGTTAAATATTTCGTCGTGGTGATAATGTACTGAGCCCTTGTTATTTTTGTGGGTGGGTTGATTGGTCCCACAAAGTCTATTTCCCACTTGTCAAATGCCTGTAATTTTACTTGTGGTCATAATGGAATCTCATCCCTTCTGTTGGGTTTGCCTACCCTTTGACAAACATCGCATCCTTGACAGTACTCCTTTGAGTCTTTGTGAATCATTGTCCACCATAGTCCTATGCACAATACCTTTTGCATGGTTTATACATTTTAAAATAATTTTCCATCCTTAAAATCATCCCTACCGGTAGGTTTACCTGCATAATGCCTGCCTATTATTCCATCGTGGGCTACTTCTAAGACTCTTGGTCTTTCATGTTCTAACAAATATCTTCCCAATATTTTATCTACGCCCATATTATATAAATGTCCCGCAATCATTTGATAGTCGGTCGCATGGACTACTAGGTTTTTCTTCTGTGCGGTGCTATATTCTTGCAGCGTAGTACCTGTACTCAAGTACTGAATGATGTATATGAAGTATTCATCAACAAATTTGTACTGAGAATAGTTGTGCATTTGGAAAGTTGTCTTGTAAATTCATAGGTTCTTCTCCATTCGTGACCCTTGATAGGTGGTCAGGTCCTGCATTCAATTTTCCTGGTTTAACAATTACTTCCAAGTCAAATTATTGAAATAACAATAACCATCGACAAATTCTCCCCCCCAACACTGGCTTGTTGACTAGTTATTTCAGGGCTGAGTGATCTATGAACATCTTAAAGTGTTTTCCCAATAAGTAATTCCTGAACCTCTGCAGTGCATAGACCATGGCTATTCCTTCTCTTTCGGTAGTGTTGTAGTTATGTTCTGATTCTGATAGTTTTCAGATTTCAAATGATATCGGGTGATCCAATTCTCCCTCTCCTGGCTGCACCAAGACATCTCCCAGTGTTATCGCTGATGCATCTACATGCACATGGAATGTCTTATCCTAGTCTGGAAATACTAATATCGGCGCAGTAACCATATTTTCCTTCACGGTATCCAGACCGCGTTGACACTCGTCTTTCCACTGAAACTTTGTATCCTTCCTTAGAAACTTTTCCATCGGTGTAGTGATCTGTGCATATTCTTTGATGAATTTCCTGTAGTATCCTATGTGTCCTAACGTCGCTCTTAGCTGGCAGACTATTTTTGGTGCTGGCAAGTTAACAATGACTGCGATCTTTGCCGGATCTATTAATAAACATTGTTGCATACTATATGACCTAATAGTATCCCAAACAGAGTTCCAAATATGCATTTCTTTATATTCAGTGATATCTGGCATTGTCTTCATCTTTCTAACATCAGTCGCAAAACTTCCACATGATTTTTCAACAAACTATAGATTGTCCAATCATTCAGGTATACTTCAATAAACTGGTGGATGAATTCTTTAAATGTTGTGATGACCACTCTGGAGAATATTGTTGTTTCATTATTCAGTCCAAATGACATGACTGTGTACTGGTAATATCCCCATTTTGTCGCAAATGTGATCTTGTATTTGTCCTCGTGTGCTATCTTAATCTGATGGTAGCTTGAGAATCCATCATTGAATGAGTAAGCTTCATGTCCTCCCACATTCTCTAATACTTCATCCGTGAATGGTGTAGGGAATGGGTCGTGTAGACATGCATCGTTCAACTTCCTCAAGTTGATGCATATCATAATCCCTCATTATTTCTTGTCATGTACTACCATTGGGATTATCCATTATGACTCCTCAACTGGTTCTATGATGTCAGCTTCGAGAATCCTGTCGATCTCATCTTTGACTTTTTGTTTATATATTGGGTTCAATTTGTAGGGTCATTTTCTAATAGGTCTCGCGTCAGGTTTGAGTGGTATCTTCATTTCTCCTAGTTCTCCAGCTATACCTTTCTTATCTGTAAATGTTGTGGGAAATAGGTCATTGTATTCACGCAACAACTCTGTGATTCTTTCTACTATTTTCTCATCCCAGTAATCCCCAATGCTGGCCATTTTGGGTTGCTCATTTGTCCTGATGTTAACTTTCTTTACCTTGATCAGTGCGGAAATGAATTTGGATTATATGGTTGGGCCTTCCACATCTCTCTCGCCTTCTACTTCTTCGATATGAATATCGTGTGGATCATCTTCATTTGGTGGTTCCTCCTGTACATGGTAACATGCCAACAATTCATTGATTGTCTGTTTGTTCCACTATTGTTTTTTTGTGATCAATTCTACTTCTGGTTCTTTGATGAATATTAATCCTCTGATCCATTTAAGGGATGCGTCTATGTTGGGGTTCTCATGTTCAAATGAGAAAGTGATTGAAAAATTATGTTGCAATGTCATCCAGGCTGCAGTTCCCTTGCAAAATTCCTGGTTTGAATACCAATTCGCTGGTATGCCCTCTAGATTGTGTATGAAGTAATGAGGCCATTCCTCTGGGGGTGTCATTTTCCACAACATTCTACACTTCTCTGAGTGTTTCGTTGTTGTCCCTTGTCCTTCATAATTATGTTGTTTGTTGTTTTTTTGTTCTACGTTGAAACTTATGCGTAGTAACCACTTACATTGGTACCAATCTATGATTGTCTTCTTATGTGCACCCCACCATCTTGCGAATGTGGCCTTAAGTGCTAAGTCAAGTGATAACAATATTTGGTTCTCTAACACTGTGTCTTCTTATTGTGTCAAGAATGTTTCCAAATCATTTAGTCCATGGAAACTGGGTGGTTCCCTGATTTTTGTGCCTACCCATATTACTACGCGGTCTATTCTTACACATCTTCACGTGGATACTTCGTGTAGCCTCTGCTGCCAATTCTCTAAACTGGTGTCTGAGTCTATTGCACATGAAGTAATGCTCCACCAACTAAGTACCCCATCTTCTTTTTAGTTTACGTTATCCTCATCGCACGCAATTGTTCTGTACAACTGGCTAATTTCCTCTAATTCTAAGAAAGTAGGTTCTACAAACCTCTCCCCTTCTAATGGATCTAATGGTGTGATGACCCTATATTCTTCAGAATCAAATGCCATTTTTTTGGTTTTATGGTCTGGTTTTCAAATGCCCAATCCAGACCAAGAAACGCTTGGTAAGGTGTTGTTCCATCCACTATTTCAATGACTTCAAAGTCTTCTTTAGTGCGTACTCCATCAAGATCTACGGTCACTCCTTTTAGTCTACCGATTGGTAGGACTCTACGCTAGTTTGATAGTTTCAATTAACCAGGTGAGTATCCTAATTTTGGCTCTCCCATGCATTTCCATGTCTTCTTTGGTAATACATTCACTTTTGATACTAGATCCAATATTATGTCTCCCATATTGAAATCCCCAATGTTAGCATTTAGTCTAAATTCCCTACTTCTTCTTCTTCTTGTGTGTAGGTGATTAATTGTTTTTGGTTCTAGATTTTCTTAATACCTTTACACATGATTGCAAAAATCCTTTCATTGTACTTACTTGTCCCATGGGTTGCATCTCGTTGGTATGATCCAAAGATGGAGGCATATTGTATTCTCTTGCTTCCTTATCTTACTGCGTAGTTGAAGTCGACGACATTTCCTCCTTCTAAAATTATTGTCTAACTTGCTTGAATATCTCCTTCTCCTTCTACACGTCAAACTACTTTTTTGGTTCGATGTTCTTCTTCACCAACTGATTTTGTTCTGGTTCCTGTCGAACTGTGTCAGTGCCTGTTTTATCTCCTCCATGGGTGACTATGTTGATGTTCCATGTTTCATCCCTTGCTTCGTCTGATATACACTAAACATTATGGTTGTTTTGATTCCTCTTTTCATAAATCTTTACTAGTAAGGTTGGACATTCCTCTGAATCATGGTCCAATGCGTGACAATACATACAAGTTGTTGGTGGTAGTGGAAATTATCGTGCATAATGTCCCAGATTTTGCCAATTGTGACATGTGACTGATCCTCTACCTCATCTTAAACCTCCTCTGGATCATTATCCTCCTCTATAGCCTGCTCGATCGCCTCTCAGTGCATTATATTGTGGCACCTGAGTATATTGCGCAGTATTGTACTGAGGCTGTGTCGAGTTGTATTGTGGTTGTGTGTTATTGTACAGTTGTTGCCAAATATTATACTGCTTCTGTGTAGTGTTGTATGGAGCTGGGACTGGATTGAATTGTGGCATTGTTTTCCCAGTCATCATCTCAGCCTATACTCTATGTGCGTTTGATGTCCTTTCTTGCATCAGCTCGATAGTTCTACAATGTTTATCGACGTGGCCCACCGACTTACAAAAGGTGCAATATGAACTCTTTGGGACTTTTTAGTATTTAATCATCATCGTGCAGTGATAAGGGTCGTGACTTAGCCTTTTTTATATTTCTCACCATAGTCCTCCTGGTGGTAATGGATTTGGCATACCTGCTTCCATATACTACGCGAACGTTGGGCATTCGTTCTTGTGGTGTCCTTCTATCCTACATTAAGTACACCAAACGACTTCTCGTTTGTCCTTGTTCTTATTCTGGTTCATCTAAAATGTTAGATTTTTCAAATTCTCCTTCAATTCCTTGATCGTTGGGTCTATCTGCTAGTACTGCTTCTCTTCCAGTTGCAAGGATTCCTGCAGAGCCTCTACCTGTGTCTGAAATTTCTGTTGTCGTAAAGGGTATTTTAAGTGTGGGACTAGTGAGTTGAAAAACATGTGTCAATGCTGCATATCGGTCATGTGGTATTTTAACCTTCCCTTCAGTCACTTGAATCTCTGATCGATCTCCCATACAGACTCTCCTGGTTTATGTCTTATTTCGATCATCTCATTCATGTACTGATCCTTTGAGCTCGTCTTCTGGAACTCATTTATTAATAACTTATTAATGTCGGTCAATGTTCTTGTCATCCCCAGAAAACTGTTTGTGTCTAGACTCGTGTAGCAGACTAGCGCGCGGTCTCTTAGCGTAATAGCTAGTTGCACGAGTTTGGTATCTTCATCATTGATCTATTTTTCTTCCTAGATCTTTGCACAAATGAACAAGTGATTTTCAGGGTCTTCTGTTTCTTTTCCCTGAAATTATGGTAACCTGATGGTGGGATCATGTCCTTCCATTCTGAATACTGAATTACTACCTCCTCTGTGTGGTGTAGATGCTCAACTACTGTTTCCTGGACTGGCTCCTCCATTTGTTTCTCCTTGTGTAGATGTATTTCCTGTTGTCAAACTTCCTCTGAACTTCGGTTATCTAAACGGTGGTGTTCTCTTTGGTGTATTAGTCACACATGGGTTTATGGATTCCACACTGACATTAATATGGATAGAATGGATACCTTCTCCTCCCACTCTTGGACCTCTTGTCTTCCTTTCATATGTTGCACACATGATTTCCTCAATCTGCTCCATATCCCGAAGATCTTATACCTCTTCCTCATCACTCGCCAAGCCTTCCCTTGCAGCTACGACTCTCTTTGTCTCTCTTCTTGGTATTCACCTTGTATTGGTAGGGTACTCTGCTACGTGTCCTTCCCATTGATGCCAAGATCCACTTGATCTGGTCGTCATCCATCATGATTGGGTCCAAAGTTTCCTCCTCTTTCTTTCCCTTATCCTTAACTTCTTCCATTCCTCCTCTCTCTATCAGTGCTTCCCTCCTTCCCCCATCCACGCAACAAAGTTTAGTTGTCTCATTCCATTGTCATTACACCTTTGTTATATGGTATTATCTTAATAGAAGTATACAGTGATTGAATGTACCCTCCTTGAGGTCCACATAGAAATTTGGGCTCCGTTGTGCTATATGACTTTGTTGTGTCAACTGCAAACTCTATAATGAAGCCTACCACAATACTGTAAGGCCAAAAGTCTACTGTGTGGGTGAATTTGTTGTTCACCTATTGTAACTTCTCAATTTGAACTAGGTTCCACTCTAACTGTCGAATCTGGTTTGTCGAATGGTTATCCTTCAACCTTAATATCCATTCCTGCAATAGATGTGGAAAGTCACAGAAAAAGACTTCGTGCAAATCAGTAAACACGTATTTGTCTAGATATTTGCGAGGTGTTATTCTAGGGTTTTTATTGTCTTTTTGTGCAAACTCTAGTTCTTTGGTTTTCCATGAGATTTCGATTTCTGCTTTTGTAGGGTTCCACTGTCTCAACATTCCCTCCTAATGGCTCATTGCTCTCTTTGTTTCTTTACTTATTCCTTGCTCAACCTATCTCAGCTACTCAATCTGCCTCTATTACTATCAACGAAAACAGAACCATTTGTTGGTTACTCTCCTCTATTATAATCTGAGCTCCTTATTGACCCACGGTTCATGTCTTCCAAGTTTCCAAGAAAGCCTCTTGAACTATCAGCCCTCCTAGTAAACCAAAAGGCAACACAACACACAGAATGCACTGCGCACTCTCACCCGAGATAGCTTTAATGGGTGGTTGTAAGAATCATGTGTTTACAGCCCAGGATTGAGTATGAGATATGAGATCTGTATTCAGCGCCATTTACTATAACCGATGATTGTAGCCTACTGTTATTCACGATTGTGCATTACCTTCAACAACTTATTTCCCTATTAACATAACCATATTTCATAGCAATATAATAACCCATTCATTCATTAATAACAATACTTAACTACTAAAAAGAGGATAAAGATATGCATGCATTCATCACATTATAGATATTATCGTCGTTCACCCCCTCTTGGGCTGCGTCTGTTATCACATGTTTTTGTAGGGGGATGTTTTTGCCTTTGTTTTGGCCTCTAGGCGACAAAGGGAAAAGAAAGAGGCTAAAAACCCACTAAATGGGACTTATCCTAAGTTCATCGGGGTCAATGTGACCATTTGGCGCACTGAGCTAAGAGGCGCATAGATCTAGGCGGCTAAGATTTGAGCACTCTAGATTGACAGTCGTTGATCATATCGGGGCCCCAACATGCGCAGTCGATAAAATTTGTAGGGAGGGTCAGGGACGAAACCACGGTTTTGTGAAGTTGCTATGTGTCAGTTAGAGACACACATCTGTCCCAAAATCATGGAAGAATCAAACCGATTTTTGCGGCCCCGATATGCACATGTGCATCTTGCGCCCTATCCCGGGTCGACAAGTGGTCACTCCCCTATCACTTTCACTCCCTCACACCTGTCCTCCGCTCATCGTCCCACCAACACCTTTCCCTTCATCACTTCCCAACACATGTGCCACTTCGTTCCACATCACCTCTATCCCATTACACCTCAGCTCCCACTTGTGTGGTCCCCATGCTATCCTCAGTCTCCTCTTCCCATCCATGGCTGTCCACCTGGATATATCCTATCCATTATTCCATACCGAGCATGTCAATCACTTTGTCAACAACCACATTCCACTGCCAGGCTTCTCCACAAGCAGTCAGATTCGACCTAGATGATAGAATGCTAAGACCGCCACGTCCTATAGGTGCAGAGTTTACTTAGGCCTTCTCAATCCCGATGAAGTAGTTATTAAGGTTGGTTGGTGGTGGTTGAACATTTTTTCCACCATAAATGGAAAGCCCGAGAAAGGACTGTCAGCAAGTCATCTCAGTTGCAGAACCTTCCTCAAACACGATTGCATCTGACAAGATCTCACTTCTGACAGGAGGCTGCATGCACAGTTTTCCAGGAAGCATGCAAACGTAATGCCTTCAATGCAGAGACTCGAGCACTCTTCTAGGTTTTTTCTTTGAGTATATAGGAGTCATTCTCATTTTTTTTTATGATCGATGGTTGAGATGAGCTCTCAATTTGTAAATCTTTAATGAAGCCTTTGGTTCTTTGGTTATTTACCTGTATTTGAGACTTACTATTTTATGTAAGTTAGTTTCCTTTTATCTCTTTGTAATAGCTGTGTTAAGACACTCAGGCAAGGATGATCTAGTCGAGGGTAGTTGTGTTATTGTGATGTAGGTTTGATCACAGTGGCATCAAGACCAATTTTAATCAGTTTCTTGTGATTTTTTTTTCCCTTATGCTAAATGACTCAGGCATGGATGATCCAATCGGGTTGTTATTATTGAATTGTGATGTATGTTTGATTTCAGTTCAATAATAAATTCATTCAGTTCCTTGAAATCCTGAACCAAGAGGATCTTTCCTTCGGATTTTTTCCTCTTTAAGCTGCTGGAAGACTGGATGTCCATAGAAGACTTCTTCATTCTTCTCAAAGTTCTTCCCCCTAATCACCCTTGCTACAACTTACTGATTGAAGTTATATTGAGACCTCACTTGCCTGTGCATTCCAGCCCAGTTTTCTGAGTTAAAGCGATATAATCTTGATACTGCATCCATTAGACCATCCTTTAAATTATTCACTATGATATATAGACTGATGGGTATTGGGCTTACCTCTGCAACAATCTAGAGGTGACTTCCAGTGCTAATATTTTTGGCACCATTGTTGGGGATGAAATGAACATTTTCCCTGGGATTAAATGACAAAGCTTACTGGTTCTGAAGGTGCATCAGGACTTAGTACATCAAAGATTGCAACTGTCCACCTGGAAAGTCCACTGTGGCGACTCCATTGAGACAACTCCATTGTTTTAGCTATGGCTTCTAGGGGTAGACACATGAGGTCCACTCCACAACTACCTTTAGCAACACCTAAAGTTGATCCAGAGAAAATTATCAGAAGACAAAGGACCCTTTAGGAGGGCACTTCTACTACTGAACTAGGTGATTCTGGTAATTTTCACTCTTCTCCTATAGAATCTCCAGTATTTGTTTCTCACTTTCATGATACACCTTCTGTTGGAGCTTCTAGAAATTTAAATTTTGGGAGTGTTCCTGTTGATTTCCCCTCTCCTAGTTTGACTACTTCTCCTCCTATTAAAGTTGTTGGTTTTGCAGAGAGGGAAACCTTTGTTCCCTCGATCCCTGAGGCCTTTTGTAACGTTCCCTCGGCCAACCTCAGGCCGAAGTGCTCCACTCCAAGGCAACCACTCATGCTCTGACACCAGTCGGTAACATTCTCAGTAATCAACTGAGTTATGTCACCTATATTTACTCTTTAAACTACATGCAGCTAAAACATATACATACAACATTCTTACAGAAGCTTTAAAGTTAAAAAACAATATTCTTTTTGTGACATACAGATTTTATATGGAAATAAAAGTAGCTATAGATATGGAACATTTACAGGAAATTACCCATAAGCACACAAGAAATCATAATCACATATATGCTAAAATCATAACATAGGAATGTAAATAACAAAACAACATATCATTTTATCATACAATTGGTACTTATATTAGAAATATTGTCACCAACTTCTTACAGACTGTCCATGAACCTCCCAGCCATAAACTACACTGTTCATCACTCTCAACAGTAAGTCACCCCCAAGCTGGGACTGAACTCCACCTAGGGTAAAGGGATCCTATCCAGGCTAAGGCTCAAGAACAACAAGAAAGACTCTATCTCAGGTGCTCACTCAACTAACACCCTACAACCTCTCATTCCCCACATGCCTGTCCCACCCAAGGAAGTGTGCCCCTTCTCTTCTCAACAGTGCCTCAGTTGCCCCACTTCCCTTCTATATCTTCAGCAACAAGCGAGACCGAAATTATCAGAGCATTGTAGCTGCAGTTTATCACCTTTGGGAATCAATCCCCAACAATTCTCTTGCTCAGAGAACTACTCCCGCTTCTTCAATCCCTCTCCAAGATAACCAGGTACACCAACCAAAAGGAGGTATGGGAACAGGTTCTAGAAATGGTGAAATGGTTGTCTCAAGTGTTGTGGTGGGAAATCCCCCTACGGACTAGCATTTAGGGTTATATTATGCATGCAGATAAGACCGAAAGAATCCTACTTTCTACTATCGTACCAAACCTAATCCCCATTTCCTTTAAGCAAATACATGGTTAAATGAACATACCTTGTTCCAGACGTTCGATGTCGATCCTTCTTCACGATTGATCGCATGTTAGAAGCTATCCTCTCAAGACTAACTTGCGTACAAAATAACCAACAAGCTCTACATCCATTTGTTCTACAGATTAATGGGTTAGAGATTCAAACATATATTCACTAAACTATGAAGAACTCATATAGTGGGATGGGAAAAACATTTCTTTATTATTAACCTTAGTGAATCAACTTACAATGTCGAGACCAACCACCGCTCCGCGAACCTAATACTGGGCTCCTCTTCAAATGTCCTCCAACTTCTTTGCTCTGTATCTCTCTTTGCACAAGGATGGTTAAAGGGTTGGGACAATGGGAATGTACAATTGGGTAGAGTTTCTTTACTATTATTCTCCTTCTCCAAATGTGACCCCTAACCCTTCTTTTATAGGCTAGAAGAAGCTAAGTATTTGGACGAACCCTTGGCCATGCATGGACGGGAGTTTCAGTTAACTCACCCAAAGTTGTGTGTTCCGTTGACAACTTTCCTTTTTTCATGCTTTTGTAGGTCCACACGGTTTGTTTTAGGTCAGCTAGAATGTACAACCATGCAGTAATGGAGTAGGGCGTGTGGGCCCTTATAAAAGAGGTTTTTTAAAGATTTGTTCAACAATGTTTTGGCAAAGAAGGAATCTGAGATGGCCTGATGCCAGGTAAGCATGTCTGGTGAAAATTATGGTTTTAATAGATGCCCCCTAATGTGTGAGGTCAGAAAAGCATCTGATGTCCAAAATACATTACCAATCTTTACTGAAGTGCCAAACAGGTGAGCCCAGGGACCAGAAACTGGGAGGCGTTGTCTTCAAAATAACAAATGTCTCACCAAGGCAAGCATACCCATGCTTGGGATAAAATAGAATCATGGCTACCAATCAAATACACTATAGATCCATGTCAAATAACTATATAAAGTGTAGCCGTGAACAATACACAGCGGAGCTACATCTCAAAATAAAAGAGATATACATATAGAGTATCCATCTTCTAGAAGTTGATAAGACCTGATGGCTGGAGATGAGATCTTCAGAGCTCGAGCAACAACTTCAAAAAATCTTCAAATCTCAGGTAGGAGTGTAATATGAGAGTACGACTTTACTACCCAGAGATCTTCGATGGCTCATCAGTCATGGACTAGATAATCTTGATGATCAGACTGAAGGCTTCATTGATTCCAAATGAAGACTTAATTGGACATTCAGGATGGCCAGGTATGAGGGAAAGAGACAAACTGTAGAGGGGTCGACTCAGGCTTGGTGACAAACTTCCCTTGGACAACAACACAACAAATGATGAGACTCAGTCAGCATGGCATTAACATAAGTTTACGAGGCAGGAGGCAACACAAACTCTCCATATGTTCGGAAGAATAACCAAACGGAGGAGGACACATCTCTATGTAGTGAGAAAATATTCCTAAGGTCATATTAAATCCCAGGGTTTGATGAAAAAATGGACAAATGTGATTTATCCAAGGGCGACTCATTATGCTGCTAATAAAGAAAATACTTTTCCCTTCCTCTTTTTGTGGTATATTTGATTTTTTTTGTCTTTTTCAATAATTTTGGAAAAAAGAATAAAAGAATGTTACGTTACAAAGGATAATCGAGTGTCACAAAGAGATGTTCAGGGAAAAGAGACATATGCAAGAAAAGGACACTCGGGAAAAATCCTCCAGGGGACAAAGGTGTCAAGACGCAAAGGAAAAGTGTGTATGAGGAATGTTTCAGATGGTTTAGTTGAGAGCAACATGGAGTCGACATTAGGCCAAAGACGTGGTTATGCAAATGCGATTAATAAAACACACAATGGTAACATCCTTCGATGTGAGTTTAACGAGCCCAGAGAAGGTAAGCTCGGTGGTTTTTCATATTTAGAGAGTCTGAAAAAACATAAAAGGAGACTCCATTGGGGTACCTTTTTCGAAGATAGTCTAGTTGGTTCAAAAAAGGGGTAAACTAGCACCGACAAGACGTCTATTCAAAACCATTCTAACGAGTGTGATAAGGACAAGATCACTCGGCCATTTTTTCATTTTTAAGGAGTCTGAAAAAAGCTTAACTGTGGACTCCGTTAGGAATGTTCTTCTGGACCAGTTTAACGAGTGTGAAAGAATAAGGTCACTCGACGATCTTTTCAATTTTAGGGAGTCTGAAAAGAGATTAACTATGGACTCTAAGGGGGTTCCGTTTTCGTAATTTTAGTCCCTTAGGCCCGAAAAAGCGGTAAAATTATACCTGAGGGTACTCTTCTAGAGAACAGAAGTTCCATAGAGTATACCTTTGTTCGTATAGTTGACCATCCGGACCGAAAAAGGGGTAGACTACCGCTGGATAGACATGACTTCAAATTTCAGTTTAACGAGCGTGAAAGGCCACAAGATCGCTCGACAATCTTTTCATGTTTTAGAGGGTCTGAAAAGGGCTTAAAAGAAGACTCGTTATATCTTTTGGGAGTCTCGAGGGTGAGGTCAAGAGTGAAAATGAATCATGCAAATGAGGCTCAAACTCATAATCAGGAAAAACAACAAGGACTCTCGAGCCTACAGTGATTAGAGACAACATGGATACCATAATGCAACCAGGATCTACCTAGGGCATCCATGTTCCGGTAAGCTCTACCACCAAGTCATGACACTTCTAAAGCAGCTATGATGGTTCTGTTTCGCAACCGGATGGGATCGATCCTATGGAAAAGAAAAAAGACAACGAGATACAAAAGTCAAGGTAGAAACCTAACCTACATGCTCAAGTTGATCCTCGAAAAAAAAAAATTCACGGACCATCGAAAATTACCCAAAAATCCAAAAAAATGTCTCGATACCTGATCATAACCCTCCCATGCAACTCCTGAATCACTCTAAATGGTTTTTGGTTTAAATAAAATGATAAGGGAGGCCAAAAAAGTGACAAAAGGAGGCCAAAAGGTCTATAAATAGAAGCTGGCAGCTCATTATCACCATTGTTGATTTGGAAATTGACACTGGAGCCAAAAAAAACCCTTTGATAAAAGTGGTGATTCTAGGAGCTATAGTGGACGAAACGAACTTCTGTCTGGACCAAGTAAGTACAAACTCTCCTATCTTGCATTTTAAGTCTTTCTTTTTTCTTTAGGTTTCATTTTTTTGCGGGGGTGTTGACCTTTAAAAGGTCGGCCCTAGGTCCACGTAGGTTGTCTCAAGACAGGCTGCATGTACATTCGGGCAAAGTAAACTCTGCACATGTGTACATGCAATTGTCACTATTAAAGCATGCATGGACCCCCTTTTCGAATGAAAAAATATTAAAAAACAAGGGTTAACCCTTCTGAACCTTGTTGTTTTGCAGGATGTATGTCCACTGGAGAGAAAGAGAGCATGAAGAGGTTAGTGAGTTGGTCGGGGAAAACCCCAATGTTGTGGCTGCCTTGATGCAATGTGGGTTACTCAAGTTATTTTTATGTCCTTTTATGCGGGCACAACCTAGGCTACTGAATTCCTTGGTTGACTACTGGCATCTGGATGTAGAGGCATTCATGTTAGAGAGGCAGTCACTGGTGCCCACGACCGAAGACATTTATTTTTTGACTGGCCTCTCCCAGAGAGGGGAACTAGTCAAATTCCGTACTTTTCCTTCAAGGCCACATAACATAGTGGAATTGATAGGTCTTTACTATGAGGCTGATACAGACCGCTCGAGGTCACAGGTGCCCATAAGAAAGATTACTGACTTATCGCTACAGGTGATAGTGTTTCTTATTGGGCGAATCACTGGCTCTGCAGCTCTACATCAGGAATCTTGTGCACAGATGAACTGTGCAGTCTAGTGCTTAAATGCACAAATATTTAATTGGAATACCAAATTTCTTGAGTGTATGAAGAGGCAGTTGATAGATTGTCATTTTCGGACACAGAGGAACTTTGGGTTCAGGACCGTTCTATGCTCGATCCTCTTCAAGAGAGTTTCGAGCTTTAGTCCTTGAGTAGTGGTACGAGGACACCAGGCCTCTCTTCCTACTATGTGTAAATGGGCAGTATTTCTGCCACGACAGGGTGGTGGAAGGACTAATGAGTCCTTCGATGATGATTTATTCGCCTGGCTATCATGGAAGATCCCAGTTATCGAGGATTACCCTTATGCAGGGATTGATGTTTTGAGGGATCCTAAGATACCAGTACCTCCTGGTGACGAGCGAGGAGAGATTGAGGACCTGCCACCATCTATGCAGCCTCATGTAGTGGGGGCACCCCGGACATGGGTCCAGTTGTTTCGGCGTTTAGCCAATGTTGTGGATTAGTATAAAAGGGCCCATAGGCCCTGACCTTAGTTAGACATTTCATGTGCCATGAGCACTAATTGTATATATATATTGAGGGCATAAGCCCCGTGACTTGTTATTGGTCATATTTTTGAGGCACTTGCTTCCATCTATGTACTCTGGTTACTTTATGATATTATATATATGGATTTTTATGTCTTTTGTGTCTTATGGATCATGTGTGAAAAAAATGTATTTACATGTTTATGTGAATGTTCTTTCATATGTGTGCAAGATGCCAATCTAAAATTTGATTAACTAGAGTGTCTGTAAGTTGGTTTAATCTCCTAGGAACATGAAAATATGTAATATAATCAAAGTTTCATTCTAAGAGGCGTACCCTAAGGAATCATCAGTGTAAAGTCGGATCATGAACCCGATATACTCTGTTTAACTGAGACACAACCAGCTGAGCATCGATATAGACCCGAAGATGAGAGATACCAAATGACAAAGCATCACAAAGAAACTCAATAACTGCACTATACTCGGCGACATTGTTTGTGGTGTCACCTAAGCATATACCTCCGGAAGATAATAACTAGCCTTGAGGTGTAAATATTACCCAAGCTGCGGAGGCAAGCCTCCGAGTGTGTTGGCTAGCACCGTCTGTATACCCAACAAACACATGATGAAAGATAAAATCAACGACACATCCATAACACTAAAATAAACTAGAAAGTAATAGTACAAAGACTATACATATGTTACAAAATGTTACCCACGACGACCTGACTATGAGTAATACTTCTTGAGGTAGAGCGCATTTCTAGGCTCTGCCAAAGCATTCCCTTCAAAGTCAACCAAATGATAAGCGCCCTTTTTTAAAACCTCTTCTATGATGAAAGGTCCGAACCACATGGGTTTGAATTTTCCTACCCCCAGGGGGTCCTTATCTTGGTCATAGACCAGGACAAGGTTGCCTTCAGAGAAAATCTGAGGACGAACATACCTATCATATTGACACTTGATTTTATGTTTGTGAGCCTCATTGGCCAAGGCTATGTCATGATGCTACTCATTGAGCTGCTCAAGGTATACTAACCATTCTTCAAGTGGAGAAGTGTATGGCAATAATTGTACTGCCAACTTTAGGGAGGGTATCTAACATTCGATAGGAAAGACTGCTTCTAGCTCGTATACGAGTTGAAAATGTGAGAACCCAGTTGCAGTCTTAACAGACATTTGGTAGGCCCATAATTTTGAGTATAACATCAAATGCCAATTTGACTTGGCAGAGTTCATTGTTCATTGTAGGATGGTCTTAAGATATTTGTTTACAGCTTCCACCTGGCCCTTTGCTTGGGGGTAGTAGGGTGATGAATGTTCTTTCCGTAACCCAATATTTGATGTTAAATCGGTCATCATCTAGTTCTGAAAGTGAATGCCATGGTCAGTGATAATATCCCTCGGGACGTCAAACCTTGCTATTATCTGATTGAATAAAAAGAGAGTTGCAGTCTCTCCATCATATTTAAACGTTGGCATATCTTCAACCCACTTTGTGAAGTAGTCGATAGCTATGATGATATAGCAGTGCCCCCTTGCCGAAGGAGGGTTGCATGTAGTGTAATCAATCCCCCACTTGGTGAAGGGACCAACTGTGATGATAGGAAACATGGGAGTGGGATGTGCCCTCATCTTCCGAGAGAAGATTTGGCACGGGTGGCACTTCTTGACCGATTTAATACAATCTTTGATAAGTGTCAGCCAAAAGTAACCTTCTCATAGAATCTTTTGGGTTGTTTCCAACCCAAACAAATGAACGCCACAGGCTCTGGTATGGAAATCATTAAGAATGATAAGTACTTCTTCGTGAGTGAGACATCGGTGCAGGATGTAGTCTACACCTCTCCGAAACAATGTATCATCAATTATGAGATAATTCTTAGCCTGGTGGCGTATGCGTCGACGCTCATCACGAGAAGCAGAGGTGGGGCACTTCAAAGTCTGGAGATAGATAAGTATATCTCCATACTAGGGATCTGAATAGGTGATCAAAAACATATATCCTATGATAGGCGACTCTTCGGGCACAAGATCACTTGACTTAATCGAAAATTCTGAAATAAGTTCTACGAAGACTAGTGATTTTTTGGATTTCGCTGAAATGAAATCTAAGTCGAACTCCTGGAGGATGACTATCCATCTAATGATCTTTCTGCCTATTACCCGTCATGTCAACATGTACTGAAATGGATTCACGACAACAATGACGGTGGTCTTGCGAAATAGAACATAATGACAGAACCGTTGAACAGCATGGACTACTGCCAATGCAAGTTTTTCGATATGAGAATAATTGAGTTCCAGTCCTACGAGGCCTCAGCTCAGGCAATAGATAACATATTCTGAGAACAAGTCATCTTCCTAAACTAAGACAATGCCAATGGTTGACTTTGTTTCATCCATATATAATAAGAAATCCTTGTTATAGTTAGGTGGCTGGAGTAGAGGGGCAGTTGTGAGTGCATGGTTCAATGCGGAAAAAGAGCATTGAGAGACATCGTACCAATAAAAAGGGATGTATTTCTTAAACAAGTGCATAAATTTCTTGGTGATCTCGTCATAGTTAGTGATGAAGCGTCTTAAAAAAAATTCCTTTCCCTGTAGACTCTGAAGTTGAAGGATTGTGTGTGGGGGGGGTCAACTGAATTATTGCCTCAAACCTGAGAGGATCTACCATGATCCCTATTGTTGACACTATGAAACCTAACAAACATCCTGATGTTATGCAAAAGCTACACTTGTTTGGATTCAAGCGAATCCGGAAGTAGCGACAACGCTCAAAGATAAGTCGGAGGTGTGTGGGATGATCTGTTCTCTTGCAAGAACGAGATGCTAAATCATCTAAATAGGCCTTGACTATATGCTTGAGGTCATGGAAAGCAAAATACATGGCCCACTGAAAGGTGGCTCCAACATTTTTGAGACTAAAAGGCATCTTACGATACATGAATGTACCCCATGGACAGATAAATGTTGTTTTGTCCTGGTCCTCAGGTTTGATTTGTATTTGGTTATATCCCAAAAAATTATCCATGAAAGAGAAGGCTTCGCAGTCCACACATTCATCAATTATCTGATTGATGAATGGTGTGGAAAAATTATCTTCAGGACAGGCCTTGTTCAAATCACGGAAGTCTGTACATACACGAATTGTGCCTTTCTTTTTATTGACCGCCATTAGGTTTGACACCCATTGGGTCAAATGGATAGGATAGATAAAACTGGCTTTTAGCAGTTTCTCAACCTCAACCTTAATGTTGTTGCTTTCTTGGGGTTAACCAAACGAAGCTTCTACTGGATAGGCTTGGCATCTGGATAAGTTGTGATTTCATGTTCAACTATTTTTGGATCGATGCTTGTCATTTCCTCGTAAGACCAGGAAAAAACGTCACATAACTCTTTAAAAAGATCTGTGTAGATTTGAATCTCTCTGGGGGAGCAGTTGGCTCCAACGAAAAAATTATCCATGATGCCAGGGTTTCAGGAGATATTGATCGGTAAGGTTTCATCGATAGTTGCAATATTACCCTCAACATAAACCTCATGTGTAGCTAAGGGATTAATAGGACAAGACCTATCTCCCGTCATAGTCAAGGTGAATTCTCCAGCTTTGATTTTGCTTAACTCTGGGAGGAAGTATGATCTTTGATGAAGATCTTCCCAGGGTTTATCCGAACTAGTCATTGCTTCAATTACAGATTCATCAGAGGGAAAGACTAAGTCTAATGAATCGGTGTCAGCGAGAGAAACCTGAGCCCAAATAGGCTCTAGAAGTGGATCGAACTCTTGTATAGGAGTTGGATCTGTATTGGCTGAAGTTTGCTAGACTAAAGAGTACACTACTTCAGCTGCAGACAAGGGCATGGACATGCTTGGGTTCCCCGTCCCATCCATCATGGTCGATGGGGAAGGAAGTATCCATGGGTCGTCGAAGTAAGTCATGTGGAACGATGAAACTTGAAAAATATCAACCTTATGGTGATTGGATATAAACTTGATATCGCCTTGAGGGGGTGGGTAATCAAAGGTACCCATCAAAGATGGGAACAAACCAACCCCTACGTTGACCACCCCTGGTTGAGGATTATCAATCATCGGGCCCGTGGATGTCCCCAATGAAGGATCAGGTCTGGAGAAAGAAAATTGATCGATGGTCAGAATCCAGCCCTCGTGTGGGAACAACAAGACCCCAAAAAATGTAGCCACCACAGCTTGCATGGAATAAGTCCAACTCCTCCCTAACAAAAGGTTATGGTCGAGGGGCACATCAACTACCTCTACCTCGACACACACGGTCTTCCCTCCTAACTGGACGGGAAAAGAGGGAATGATACCATGTGGTCGAAATGAATGATCGTCGAAAGCAATGAGAAGAGTGGGTGACGAAGACAAAATGGGATGCCCAATGGCCTTCCAACATGCCAATGACATAACGCATGTCAACGCGCCCTCATCAACCACCGTGCGAAAAATATTGTGAGTAAAATTTTTTGTGGGATGAGCCACTACTATCTGAAATGCTATGTGGTATGGTAGACGAGGGTTTAAGTCGGTTGTATCTTGCATGATGGTACCCATATTACAAGTCTTGGTAGATCCTAGAGTGGTTAACAAATCTTTCCTCTAGGAAGGGCAGCTTTGGAGGACCTCCAAAGAGGACATCGCACAAGGGGTTTGAGATAAATCTTCTACCACAGATTAGTTCTAGACAACCCTTGCGTTTGGGTTATGAGAAGCTCTTTTGAATGCACATTTTGAGATGCATGTCATTGTTTTTCCCAAAATCTTCTCAATCTGTAGAGGAAGAGATGGGAGTTCGGCTTCTTTTCCCTTCTCAGAAGTGCTTGGTTTACTATAGTCATTCACTCTAGTCGATATTAAAGCATCACCCTTCACCATATATACATTCATGGATGTGGGGTTGTTTGAATATGGAGAGGGTCCTTGGCTTCCCCCTTCCATGCTTGCAGAGGATTGTGTTATATTTTGCCCATGTTGAAATGTATTGGTTAACACAAAAGGATATTGTTGCGTCACAAACTTTTGGGCTTCTGCAAGCCGAGGACATAGATGGGTCAAGTGGTCTTCCGTGCACAAGTTTCATGGATACCTCGCCTTTCATTTCTCAGTATTTCCCCCACCATCATTATCAGTGGGTTTCTTATCCCCCTTACCCTTATTTTGTTGTTTTTTCTTTCCTTCAGGATGTTGGGTGGCCTTTGGATTAGCTGATTGCACTATGTGTACATCCGACATTTTGGTAGGGGGAGAAGCCAAAGCAGTAGTTTGGCTAGCCACTGTGTGTTGTATAGACAACTACTGCAACTACTTCATCAATTGCTCAATGAGATTTGTTTTTGCTAAACCAAAAATACCATCGGCATGTGGTCCAGCTCTCTATCTGATTTTATCAAGTATTGAGCGTGGCACATCTGGCAAGATCTTGTATACTAAACTGGTTTGAGAATAGATTAGCTCAAGTTGTTGAGCTCTCACGATGGCATCTTCTTCAAAAAACACTCCCAACGTCACGACGTCTTTGGACAACTGTGGGACCAAAGACTTAAGGAACCACTCAAGCATGATCATGTGAAAGGTAGTCACATGATCACCTGGATATTTGTTAGTCTTGGCTTCGAATTTTGGTATGTCCGAAGGAAACTTCATCGGCATAGGAGGCCAATGTGGATTGTGACAGATAGAGTCATTCAACAACCTTATCAAGTTTGGAAAATGAAAGGTTGTCAAGAAAGGTAGTTTGGGTTGTTGGTGATAACCTGGGAAAAAGGGGCTTGGAGTTTGACTAGCCCCAAGTTGCCAAGAAAAGTTCAGCTGCTGGCCTGGGTTCTGGTAAAAACCATGTCCATGGCCAACGTATGGATTTTGTGTGTGAGGAGACATCATCGGATGATTTCCAAAATAGGACATAGACGGTTGGGCATGCATTACATTCGAAGGACTGTGGGAAGGGTTTCCCCATGACAGTCCCATGGGGATAGGCATAGTACTTTGTTCGGGGTTCCATTGATTGTGAAACGAATTACCCTAGATCGACATTCCTAACGAGGGAACGGATCCTTGCCAATAATTCCAAGGCCCTGATGCGGAAGAAGTTCCTGGGTGTGCCCCCTGTGCAGGAATAGTACCCTGCATAGGAATAGGCTGTCTGAAACCAGGGTTGCCCCTAGTTGGGAAAGTAGCTGACAAAAAGGCATTGTTACCAAACACACAGAACAAAGAAAATGGTGTCGAACCTACCAGCATATTATGCGAAGGTGGTCCTTGACTCTTCGCTCCAAGCAAACTATGGTGTGCAGGTGGCCCGGTGGAACACTGATGCGTGCCACCGAGCGAAGGGGACGAAGGAGGTATATGACGCCCCCGATAAGGGAAATCATTAAAAGGAGCAGGAGTGCCCCCCATGTGTCCTTGCAGAGGAGTGTTATAGCTCCCTGCCCCCAGACCTGAAGTCTATGAAGTGGAGTAGGAAAGCACAGGACTTGTACCTGAACTAGGCATCCCGTATGAGAATGGGGGGCCTGTCACACTTGGTTGGAAAGGGGTGGTGACCACTGCCAGAGACGGAATCAGACAACTGTGCGATGTAGAGGCAATCAATACCATGGTGGCTCGGACCGGTGATGGTGGGTTAGGAGGTGGAAACTCTCCTGTGGTGATGACCGTAGTGGGAATTGAATAATTCCCATAAGGAGTAACAACATTTCTTTCCATTGCTGCATGCGACACTGTCTGACACTCGTAAGCATGAACCGGTATGATGGTAGGTGCCAAAAGATCAGTGGTGGAGGTTTCAGGTGGACCAAAATATTTTGCTCCAAAGTCTAAAATAGTTGATTCCTCCGGATGTTGGTCGGGCACAATTTCATGTGACCCAGTCACTTCAAAAGACCCTTGTTGGTCTAGCTTTTGCCTTAGTGGTGACAGGGGTTGCTCTAGTGTAACCGATGATAGGACCTGAAGCCTTCGTGACCAGTGGAGCTTGTGATACTCCACTGTGTGAGAAGATCAAAGACACTCTAGGGTAGTCTAACCGTTCAAAAACAACATGCACTAAAAAGTCCCTAGAATATAAGACAAGCAAACACTAAACTAATTGGAAGAACAGTTACAACAACCAACACTAGAGAAAATTACTGGTGAAAGTGAAACTTGAACAGGGAAGAACCCTCCGGGTATACTCTGCAAAGCATGGCCCAATGTCTATCCTAGGTACCATGGTATATCCCCGTAGTCACCTGTGTATGTCCCTAAAAAGATAAGCAACTAGGTTGTCAGTGCATGAACAGTCACTAGGCGGGTACAGTTGAAAGTCAGGTAGACCACAATGAGGAGGGTATCGAGCCCAAAACCTATCAAGGGTATCGAAATAAAATGGTATGGAAGACATCTAAGGACCTCAAACAGATTCGAGACCCATGAAGCCATGTGGCAAATGCAATCGACGGAATCCCAAAACAAACCCTCTATATGTGTTTTCCACTACGATTGGTCCAGCTTTGGAGGGGTTATCTCCGCTACTTTTCCACATGCTACCTCATTTTTATCCGCTGTGTTAGAGGGGGGTCCTGGATAAATTTCACGATACTGACTTTGACACTCCCTAACTCATACTCCAATGTTTGACTTTAATGGCCTTGAAGAGTTTCTTCTCCAACCTAATCCAAGGCCCTAATCTTGAACTAGTTGGTTAACCATACAAACATAAAATTCTAATGAATTTTAGATTTAGCGTTAATTTTGTGGCTTGTCTTATGTCAAAGGTTATGAAAGTGAAACTAGTGATGTTTGAAAGACGAAAGTAAAAAATGAACAGAAAGTTGGAAACAACAAACCTTCACTTAACGCAAATTTTCAACTACTTTTCAAATTAAAAAAAAAAAATTCTAAGATCTTTTGAACAGAAAACTCAAAACAGGATTTCACTCGACTACGAGCTACTTACGATCTAAGTAAACTGTCAAGAACTTATAAAATAAATGACTTTTCCCTGGTTACTAATGCGAAACAACACTTTTCAACCAAACAAAGTAATGAAAGATTTTTTTTATTTTATTTGAATGGTCACAAAGAAAAAAAGGAAAAATATCAACAAATCAAAAACCAAGAAAAACATCCGGCCTAATCGCAGATCACAAAGAATCACTTCAAGAAATCACACACTAGCAACTTAAAAAAGGACTCTCACACTTGTCTAAAAACCCTAAAGAAAATTTTGATGAAAACTTTAAAATGAAAAGAGAAAGCTATGGAGGAGATCAAACCTAAGCTACTGACTACTAGGACAGAGATTCAAAACCCTGAGAGGTATAACTCTTGTCAAGGGAAAGGATGACTGCCTCATCCTCAACAAAACTATCCTTCATAAGCACACTGTTTACAATTCAACAACAAGCATGTGCACGCGAGCTGTGTAGAGCCAGAGGGAATGTACACGCGTCCTAGCCTTATATGGGCCAAATGTATCTCTAAAAACTCTGAAACAAACAAAAAAAGACAAACCAAACTAGGAAGAGACTGTTGATACAGAGAACCAGGATCTCCTGAAGGCTTAGACACTTTCTTTAATAGAAAAAAGAAAAAAAATGTAAGGAAAAATTCATAAAACAAACCAATATGAGGTGAACCCTAAGCTATAAACTGTAAATAACCAAGACTAGAAAGAGTTCCAAAAAATCCATGAGAATGACTGGTTCTGACAAGGAAGAGGATGACTGCCTTAATTTTTTTTTATAATCATACATGCTATTGTTACTTCTTCAGCTAGCGTTTATATGCGGGTTGTAAGAAAGTAGGGCATGAGTACACGTGTTCAAACCTTATGCAAGCTGCGTGTACCTCTATGGGTCTCGAAAAAAAAATATACTCAAGCAAAGAAACAGAGATAACTGGTATGGAAGACCAAAATCTCTGTTAGCTCAGGCTTTGCAGAAACTTCAAAAAACAGGAATGAAAGCCAGTCTTTTAAAAATACCCAAAAATATTCCCAGGAACCCTAGAGACTTCCCCAGTATGGTCGCCAATTCTGTTGTGGTGGTAAATCTCCCTATGGACTAGCATTTAGGGTTATATTATGCATGCAAATAAGACCGAAAGAATCCTACTTTCTACTGTCGTCCCAGACCTAATCTCTATTTCTTTTAAGCAAATACATGGTTAAAAGAACATACCTTGTTCTGGACGTTCGATGTCGATCCTTCTTCATTCTTGATCACTTGTTAGAAGCTATCCTCTCAAGACTGACCTACATACAAAACAACCAACAAGCTCTACATGCATTTGTTCTATAGATTAATGGGTTAGAGATTCAAACATATATTCACTAAACTATGAAGAACTCATATAGTGGGATGGGAAAAGAATTTCTTTATTATTAACTTTAATGAATCAACTTACAATGTCGAGACTGACCACCACTCCGTGAACCTGATCCTGGGCTCCTCTTCAAATGTCCTCCAAATTATTTTCTCTATATCTCTCTTTGCACAAGGATGGCTAAAGAGTTGGGACAATGGGAATGTACAATTGGGTAGAGTTTCTTGACTATTATTCTCCTCCTCCAAATGGGACCCCTAACCCTTCTTTTATAAGCTAGAAGAAGCTAGGTATTTGGATGAACCCTCCGCCATGCATGGTTGGGAGTTTCAGTTAACTCAGCCAAAGTTGTGTGTTCCGTCGACAATTTTCCTTTTTTCGTGCTTTTGTAGGTCCACGCGGGCTGTTTTAGGTCAGCTAGCGTGTACAGGCATGCAGTAATGGAGTAGGGTGTGTGGGCCCTTATAAAAGAGGTTTTTTAAAGAGTTGTTCAGCAGTGTTTTGGCAAAGAAGGAATCTAAGATGGCCTAATGCCAGGTAAGCATGTATGGTGCAAATTAGTGTTATAGCATCAAGGGTAACAAAATGCATGAGTGAAAATGGTCATGGAATCATTGACTAGATAACTGAGTGTGTACAAGAATCATTGTGAACTCTTTGCAAAAAGTGATGGCGAGAATGATGGTCAGGCTCTAGTCTGGAAAAATCCCCCCTTGGAAAATATCACCCAAATGAGCTAAGTCCCCCACAATATGAATGAATGTCCCCAACTTGACACTTGTCATATCGGAAGTTACTTTGGTCCACTTGTCTCCAACTTTAGAACTTAGGATAAAATAATTATCCATACTTTACATTTTAGGAATATCAATATAATATTCCCTTAACTTTTGTCCCTCCCTTTCCCTAACTGGTGAAGTTCAGTCCCCCATCTCTTTTATCGTGGTCGGTCTGTGTGCAACGATGTATTTATATTAATCATGAGTCATGTACAAAGTAGGCGCATTGGCCCTTGACATCTAGGCATTTCGGCCTAATACCAAAACATAAGCATCCCAGCTTATAATAACTGGCTCACCAGCCTATAATACATATCATATATGTGAGTCTCATTGTCCTCCATACTGTGCGCACCTTAGTTACTGCGCACGGTATCATGCAATGTGAATATTACATCATTTTACTACGCATTTCAAGCACGCACTATGCCGCATGATGTGCATTACCAAATGGGGTCAAAACATCTCACCAGCTTAAGTGTATTTATATTACATTTGAAATTGGGTTCAGTCAAGGGATATTACAATCCCCTCCCCTTATTTATGCACTATCCTCAGTGCATCATACACTCATATATAACAAAGTTTTCAAAAATCTTCAAAAACATGCAGGTATTATGTCTGCATTGCATCTTCATGCTCCCAAGTAGCATCCTTAGGACCGTACCAGGTCCATTGAACCTTTACAAGCCCTATGGCTCAGTTTCGGATATTCTTGACTTTATTGTCCAAAATGTCGACCGGATGCACTTGAAAAGTGCCTTCTTGCTCCACCTGAATCAAATTCAAATCAATAACATGATTCACATCAAGTATATATTTCTTTAGCAATGATACATGGAAGAGATTATGAACAGACATAGATGCAGGCAATGCAATCATATAAGCAACTGGACCAATGCTCTCCAGGATTTCAAAAGGACCACAAAATCTAGCTACCAACTTGACGCATCTTCCCAACTTCAGGGAACTCCTATTAGATTTCACTTTCAATAAAACTTGATCACCCACTTTTAATTCTCTGTGGATTTTGTTCTTATCGACATAAATTTTTTGTCTGTCTTGGGAAGATTTTAAATTCTTCTTAATTTTTGTCATTTGGTCCTCCAGATCCTTGAGCAACTCTGGCCCAACTACTTTCCTATCAGCTGGATTATCCCAACTCAATGGATTATTGCACTTTCTACCGTAAAGTGATTCAAATGGTCTCATCATTAATGATACCCGATACCCATTGTTGTACGCAAATTATACCAAGTGTGGGTAGTTTTCCCATTTTGATGGTTTGTCCATCACATACATTCTCAGTATATCTTCTATCACCCTATTCACTCTTTTTGTCTGTCCATCAGACTCAGGATGATAAGATATACTAAAGTTCAGATTCATTCTGAATCCTTTGAACAATCCTTTCCAGAAATTCGAGGTGAATTTAGGGTCTCTATTGGACACAATTGTTTTAGGAATCCCGTGCAATCGTGCCACTTCCTTTATGAAAAATATCAGCAGCCTCTGTTGCCTTGTGCATAGTTTTCAGTGGAATAAAATGATAATCTTTCGTAAGCTTTTCCACCACCACCATGATTGAATCATGCAGCTTTCCATTTCTAGGCAATCCTATAATAAAATCCATTGTCACCACTTCCCACTTCCATTTAGGAATGGTTAAAGGTTGCAGCAACCATGTTGGGTGTCTATTCTCAGCTTTCACTTTCTGACATTCCATACATTTAGCGATGTACTCGGCGATCTCTTTCTTCATACCTGGCCAAAAGCAATGGCTCTTGATTGTTGCCATAGTTTTCTGATATCCAGGGTGTCCTACATAAGGAACATTATGAATTTCATGCAAAATCATACATTTCAAGTCCTGGACATTTGGAACAAAAATATTGTTCTTGCGCAACAATATTCCATCTATTCCCAACTTATAATCATCCACCTTCCGAAGTATCTTCCCCTACTGTAGCATTGCTACCAATTCTTTGTACTGTATATCTTTATTAGTAGCCTCCATAATTTTTCTTTTAACATCAACTTGGTACATGCTAATGGCTGAAGTATGTAACTCATGCACCTTCCTACTGAGTGCATCAACCACTTTATTCTCCTTCCCTTTCATATGCTTTATATCAAAATCATATTCGCTTAGAAACTCTAACCATTTGCTTTGTCTAGCATTTAGATTTGGTTGATCAAATA